>JAQFZC010002013.1:0-25432 GCA_034695205.1 Dicyrtoma fusca | reverse complement strand
AAACTAGTAAATAACACTTTTTCAAAAAGGTCAAAACTAGTAAATAACACTTTCAAAAGATCAAAAAACTATAAGTTACCATTTCCAAAAGCTTTCAAATTTAATTATATTACGTTTCGAAAAGGTTAAGGAAGCTTTCAAAACAGAGTAACTAAACAAATACAGAAAAATAGAGAAATGCTGAAGATGCATCGCACCGTTCAAACCAAAATCATAAAAAATGTATTATCTGGTTGTTTTTTTTTCCCTGAGGTAATTTAGGTAAAGGGAAAGTGGTGGGTAATTTGTGAGGCTAGCCTCGTCTATAATACATAGGAATAAGTGGAGTCCAGTAGTGTGGATGGTGTAGGGTGGAGAAAGTTGGTGTGGTGCTTGTTGGGCTGGGATGGAAAAGGCGAGTGGAATGAAAGGAGAGAATGTGAAAGCTGTGTTTCCCTCCCGTTTGCCTCACTTTTCTATCTCCACACACACACACACAACTTTATTTTACTTTCAGAGCGAAAGACAGAAGGCCGGGCAGAGCGAACGACGAGAGATTGAGAGCGTGAGCGAGAGAGGCTACACATTGAGGAGCCGTCGGTGAAAGTACGGGAGGGAAAGTGTACACATTGATTACATACTTGTGCATGTAGGGTGCAACATGCCTATATGTATAGCCTTATAGATGTCTATACCATGTCGATATATCGCTATTCGTAGAGAAAGTAGAAAGTTTGGATGAGAGGGAATATAAATGTATGCACCATAACGGTCCTATCCTACTGCAACTACACTTGGGGACAGTATTAGATCGAGAGGGAGATCCAGAGCCAGAACTAGAACCAGGGCGACAGGCTTGAGGGAGCCTCGCATAAATGACGTTACTTAATTAACTAGTTTTTTAAAAATTCAGCTGTTTTACAACTTTTCAAAACTTTCAAAGAAACGCATTAAGCAGTTAAAAATGTGTATAATGCTTGCTATTGCAGATTTCAAAACTGTCGTACTTCGTAGTGACGTTTCAAAAAAGTGTTAAAACGCTTTTTAAAATGGGCGTTTTCAAAAGCGCTAAAGCGTACCTTTGTCATTTTAAAAAGCGTCACACCTTAATATTTACGATTTAAAAAAAGTTTAAATTAAAAAAGGGAGTTCTAAAACAGACTAAAACTATACACTGAGCACTGGGGTTTTGAAAATAACATAAACTTAAAATTGACGCTTTAAAAAAGTGTTAAAACTTGACAATAAAGTTTTAAAAAAGTGTTTACAGATGAAATATTTTCCCCATAAAACACAGTATTTCACATTTCCGGGCTGTACAAGAACACAAGAAATGTCCAAGCTTCTTTCTCGAACACATTTTGAGGATGTTTCGTACTATTAAATAACGATAATGATTATGATAATAATTTGCGTAGATGACGTAGTAAGTGGAATGCCCCTCCTATAGGATCCGTGTTTGGGGTATCCTCGGAGCGTGCAGTTGCTATAGGGGTGTCTCTGCGTACAAGTGTATAGACTGGCTGGATGGATGGATATGTGGTCTGCCTCTGTTTCTCTGTCTTTCTTTCTGTTGCCTCTCTGACTGAGTTCTAAGTTTAAGCCCCGAATATCCGAATATCTGAATTTCCGAATTTTCCCAACATCAACCTATACACTGTACACCACTTGCTTTTAAATTGCTTCACTATACATAGCCTCACTCGCTCACTCCTTCCCATTCCTTCTACCTCCTCAAAATCACACTCGCTTTCACATTTACTTTTTTTTTGGAGGGGATTCTATTTAGAATTCTCACTCAGCTAATATCCTCCGATTAGTTCCAACTTAGTCTCATATAGGAAACTAAATTGATAGCATCCTTATTTTGATATTCTTCATTACTCTGTTCTCTGTCTAGTGTCACCCACCACAACTCATCCGCTCACAACAAAAAAATGTGCAACTTTCCCTTCTTGACTTGGAAAGTGTGTCTGTCGGAAAGTGCTTCGTGATTTGAAAAAGCACGTCAAAAAATCACAAGTCAAATGGGAAGCCGAATGGAGTGAATGGAGTGGAAGAGAGAGGAGAGTGAAGTCAAGTGTGTGGTGAAAAAAAAATAAAAATAGAGGAAATAAAAAGCTTTGGGAATTTGAAAAGCTTTATTTTTTATTTTATTTTTTCTAATCCTCTTTAATTCCTACTTAAGTGGAGCCGCAGTGTGTTTAATTTTTAGAAGAGAAAGTCTCCTGTGAATGATAAGTTGGGATGGATTGCGGAGTGGAAATGGAAATTGAAAGCGTCAAAAGTGGAAATAAAAATCTAGTGAAAGTAATAATGGTGTAAATTAAAATGAATGAGAGGAAAATGTGTCAAGTTGGTTCATGGGTGACCTCACGGAAGTGTCATTGTTGTTGACTGTTCATTTGAAATTGGAGTTACAATTGGAATCGGAATTAGTTGGTGGATCCAGTCGTGTATACAATGCTCACAGTCCAATGTTGTTTCTAAATCCTGTTCGCAAAAAATATTTAAATGGTACAAAATTAAATACTACACATGTTAGTTACGTGCTATCAGTATTTCATTTATTCTTTCAAAGTGTGGCGAAGTAATTATAAATGTAGATTGAAAGTGTATATTATTTAGAAGGGAATTTGAACGTGAAATTTAAAGTTAGGAAAAGTGCACTTTAAAATTAACTAGTTTTGAAAAACATTTTTAATCTTCGGAGTTTTTTGTTTTTTGAAATCGCGTGTATTTCTGTTGTTTAATTTTGGAGTGCATAATATTACCTTTTTGAAAACCCTCGTTTTTAAAACTCGCTTTTTAAAAAGTTTCATTGAAAATTTTTTAAATTACAATTTCAAGGATTTCGCTTTGCACTACGAAGATTACATCCTGGATTTGCCAGTTTGTTAAAATGGATTATACTTTTTATTTAATTATTACCAAAGTTAGAAAACCGACTTTTTTTTAAAAAACAAACTTTTTTACAAAACTATTTTTTTACATGTATAAAAGTAAGTTGGTACTTAAACAATTGATTTTGAATTTTTCCCGAAAAGAGTAAAACAAATTGGTTTTTCTTGCAGGAATATTTTTTAAAACAATTTACTAAGTAGAAACCTAGAAACCTAGAAACATAAATGAGTATTTTCACAAACAACCATTAGTACATTGGAAACACACGTTTTCCTTGAAATTTGAAATCATCTTTTAAAAAGACTATGCTATTAGCTATCCTTAATATTTTATTGTTATGAATTTTGATTCTTTTGTGGCTGGAAAAATTTGTTGATCTGGTCCTGCTCTCAGTTATGCTCATGGTAGTTTAAGACCACCTTGATTTCACTTGCAACTGTAAAATTGTTAACTTGAACAATTTATCGTTTAGTTTTCAACGGTTTAGCTTGTGAAACGTGAAATCGCACTAACCAATGTTAAAAAGGATAATTAGTGTGAATTTCACAGCTCACCGCTGATAAGTTAACGATCTTACGTTCAAGCAATATTTACACTTTCAAATTAAATCCAGATTTATCCCAAATTTTAGTGTCATAGGTAATTTGAAGTCATGTAGCTCTGACTGTATGTTTTGTTTGAAGGCAACAAGAATGCCCATGAACAGCAGTTCTTGTTCATACTATACGAATGCGAGTACGAACACAAGTACGAGTACAACTCCAACAGCGAACGTAGCACCCATCGGAGTGAGCATTGCCACGGACACGGAGACAGATCAGCAAACTAGTCAGACTCAAACTAATGAGATCGCCAATTTAATCAACGATTTTAATGTTGGCTGCAATGACACGACGGAGTTGGAAGTTCTTACGGGCGAAGCGTTGGTCGGCAATCTCACTTTGAGGTTTCGGAGGGATATTTTTTATGTGAGTCTTCAAAAAAACATTACCTATCAATAATTCACTGTTCGTACTCGTACATGGTAAGAGAGACTATTTTAACCAAAAAACATGCAACTCGTTACAAGAATTATTTAGCTCTAAAGAATATTTTGAAGATGCACCGTTTTGACAATTGAAAAATTCTAAAAGAACATTTTTACAGTATACTATTATGCTTTTCTTGTAAACCGGTTTGAAAGGAATTGCCAATTTTGAAAAGCATTTTTTTTATGGAAAAAAAAATCAACTTTTGAATTTCTGTTTAGGATTAAAGCAGATTTACTAAAGATTAACTTTCCTTCATCAAATCCGTATAACATCAAAACGATAGTTAAATGTTCAAGTTTTTAATTCAAATGTGTAAAGCAAATAATATTTACACAGCTTGCAAAAGCAAAAACCTTCAATAACACTGGTGACATAAATAATGCATTTTTGGCTTAAAATAGACTCTGAATATCTCAAAAAAGGGATGTATTTTTTATCTGAATTAAAGTGTTTGCCGGTCTATAGTTTGGAAATTTTGTGGCTTTTAAATATAGACAAGCATCGGTCATCAAATTTTAATTTCAATTAATCCATACAAACCATTAAGTATTTACTCGGAACACGTTAAGAAGCTCTATCGAAGCCAATCACCTTTTGAACTGCCACCGCATGTGTAAGTCATCCACCATTACAGGCTCTAAAATAAAAATAAGAACCCATTATTAAACTATTAATTTGATTTATTTATGTAATCAATGCAAAAAAAAATAATAAAATCCAATGAATGGCACAGCTACTCCCTCGTCCGTCTCATCCATCAGCGAAATATTGATGGGCTGGAGTCTGAGCAAATATTTCTCACGTCGGGTGAGAGTGGGAGTGGGAAGACACAGGTTAATCGGATTGCTTTGGATTTTTTTGTTCATAATGATATCATGGGAAAGAAATTAAAGGATGTGGGGATTCTTCTCGAGTGTATGGGCAATGCTAAAACCGCACGTAATGACAATTCTTCCAGATTTGTAAGTCAATTCTTCCCAAATTGATATTATAAATAGCTTACAAAATTATCCACATTATTTATATAACCAAAATTTAATAGAAGACTAAAACTTTAGGTTTGTTTAAGGATAATTTTGAAAAATAATTCTTGATCGACTCTTCTATTTCAGGGTAAATTTTTAGATATTCAAATTGATTTCAAAGGGGATCCCTTAGGAGGTGTTCTTCATACGTGTAAGTGGCACAATCACATTAATTAGAGAACAATATTATGATTTTGAGTATGTACTTTAATTAAAAAGTACAAAAATCTTTAAATGTTTAATTGATTTATAATATCTACGTAAATTTTAATTGTTTTTTTTAATGTTTTGACCATTTTGCTACCATCTGGGTCACCCACCTGCGTAGATCTTTTGGAAAAGGTAAAAATAAACTTCACTATCAATAAGCATCTTCTTAAAATTAAAATGAACTAACATTTTTATAGGCGTAGTGAATTTTTCTAGTTAATTTTAGTGGATAATCTGATTATGGTCTCTATTTTGGTACACATGTGGTTTGGTATGTATTACAGTGGCGGATAACAAAGTTAGCCTCAAATTGTCAAAAACCTACAGTAGAGTCCGAAAAGAATTTCCATTTATTTTATTTACTCCTCACTGGTGCGGAACCGTCTTTGATAAGTACGTTCCATTACTCATTTATTCATGTTCTTTTCAAAATTTTACTTTTAATTACAAAAAAATGACTCACTTATTCACAAATGGCTACAAGTTGTGTACCTACTTTTACAGCGCTTTGCTCTGTAGTTTATGATTAATAAAACATGAATTACTTTGATGAAATAGAAACGTTAAAATTACAACGTTCAGTGGACAGTTACAGTCTACTCAAGTCTAGTCACCGAAGTCACATTATTCTACAGGATTTAACGAACGAGCGTGTAGCCTTTCAGGAATTTAAGGTAAATCATTATTAATTAATTCAACAAAATAAGATTAAGATAAAATAGAAGCACTAGTGTTCCATCAATTCAGTACTGACTAAAACTATGAAGTAGAATTACAAAAATACCATGACTTTAATAAGTTTCAATGAGCCTATGTTTCTAGTGGCATATTTTCAAGTTTTTCAAAAACTCACTGCACGCTTTTAAAAAGAGCCTAAAGGCCTATTTACATGTTTTTGAAAAGGTGGAAAATGTCCGATTCACTAGCTTTTCAAAAACTGCAAAGTTTCTTTTTTCAAAGTTATATAAAGCGGTGTAAAACGGTCTGTTGAAATGCTTTTAAGAAAGTTTAAAAATAACCCTGCTCAAAACTTCAAAAACGTGCTTCTCAACACAAACTAAACTAATAAAATAAATTATAGTATTTATGCCCACCTTTTAAAAGGAAAGTTTAAAGATGTGATGACTGACTGATGTTTTTTCTAATTTGGTTTTGTCTAGCGTGCTCTTTCAACGTTTACAAAATCCGAGTTGGTGATGACACAATTTTTCAAAATAATCGCAGCAATATTAAAATTAGGAAATGTTAATTTTATTCCCGTGTCAAATATCGATGGGACTGAAGGTTGTGGTCTTGAATTTGATTACGGTGAGTTCAGACAACATTTCACATTTTGATTCGTCCAACATTCGTCCAACAACATTCACCCCAAACTGGCACTTTACTGTCACCTATCAACTACTGACTATTACAAAAATATATAATAACTACACCGTCAACTGTCACTGCTTGTCACTGCCACTCTGTTCCTTTCCCAGCTTCACTCGTTTTTATGACTAATATCAATTTTTATGAGATAATCAAAAAGTGACAGAAAGTTTCGATCGAGAATGATAATTGATATCATTATCATTTGCTACAGAAGAAAGTCAAAGTTTGAACTTTGTCTTAAAGACGTCAGTTTGAAGGTGTAGCTACTAGTAATGGATAGGGATTAGGAAGTATTAAATATATAGACTGGTGAATTGTAAAATAATTTTGTATTTTGGGGGCTTAATTTCAGAATTAATGGAGTCATCGGATTTACTGGGTGTACCGTTTGAAACGTTAAAACTCGCCTTGACGACTCGAAATAATACGGATTACAAAGTAGAATTAACTTCACCTGAGGCCAATTATGAGAGAGAAGTTCTCATTCGAAATTTGTACTCTCGTCTCTTTACCTGGATCGTCAATGAAATTAATCGATGTATTAATGTGAGTTACACAATCACAATCAAAACTACTGATATCAAACTTTGAACTTACAACTTATAACTTATGAATTATCAAAATCCAACTGTTAATGCCAATGCCAGGTGTTAAAAGCTGTAAAATGTTCACAAACTAAAACTACGGTAAAAGGTTTATCAATCCTTCCCTATAATTCCGACAATGTTGGGAAATTACTGTCGGTGTAATAATACTTTTGAATGATTAATGATTATTGATCAACGATTCACTGCACATCATAGTTTCAATTGATTTATGATCGAAACAGTTTTTAGCATTTTGCACCTTTCACCTTTCCAGCTACGTTTTACAGTATTTTAAAGCAAGCAAATTATTTAAAATTGAACCTACTTCTTGACACTTAGTTTTCAATGCTTTAGCAATTTTGACGTTTGTAAAAAATTCATTTTAACCCGTACCGTTCATCAGTTTTTCAAAAATGCTTTCGATGCACATAAACACGTTTTGAGCTTTTCAAACTACGTAAATCAAACGTTATTACCAAAATTCATTCAAGATGTACGAATACAAAATATCTCTCTTACCCGCGTAGTGTTATTACGACAAGATTTTACAACTTTTAGAAGCATTCTGTAACGTTTCAGCAAGTATCAGTTATTTGGTGATTAAGAAAAATTGTAATTAAATGAACTAAAATGTCTGTTTCGCTTTCAGCCGCCAACGACGAAAATGCGACGGATGGGGTTTTTAGATTTCTATGGTTTTGAAGTTGTGGAAGAGAATAGTTTAGAACAATTTTTAATAAATTACACGAATGAGAAATTACAACACGTCCTCATCGATGTGGAGCTCCGGTCATTGCAAGAAGATTTCCTCAGGGAAGGTCACGAGTGGATCATCATTGACACCAAAGAATCTTATTTTAGCTCCATCGAGAAGAACAGTCACGGTCTCATTTACACCCTCAACGGCTCCACCGAGGAGAATCTTCTCTCTAATCTTATGCGATGCTGCGGGGAAAACGACAAACAATTGCACAATTCTTTTAGGTATGTTTCATTCATTATATTTCGCAAAGAATTACGTTTAAATTAAATTCTGTTCTGTTAAAAAGGGGAAGCATTTTGTTTGAATTTTGATTGATTTTGTTGATGATTTTTTCGGCAGGATAAAACACTATGCTGGCTCAGTGAATTACAATTTACGGAATTTCATTCCCAAGAATACGGATCACATTCGTCATGAGATGGCATACATTTTAAATTGTTCACGAAATAATCAAATCCTCCCTCAACTATTTCCGGAGGGGACCCACTCACGTAAAACTGCCTCTGCCTCCATGTCAATGCTCATGGCCACCTCCACGTGTACACAAGGTCAAGGTCACCAGGGTTACACCAGTGGTAGTGGTTGTGCGGGAACTAGTGGTGGAAGTGGTAGTACTGGTCGACATTACAGGAAGCCCACGACAGCTGCCACCCAGTTACAAACTTCATTAAACTCCCTGTTAAAAAATTTAACGCCCAATCGTGTAAAATACTATGTGCACTGTATTAAGCCCAATGAACTGAAGCAACCGAATTTATTCGAGACGGCGCTAGTGAATCATCAAGTGAAATATTTGCGATTTTTGGATATGACCAAGATCCATCAGCTGGGATACACGTATAGCATGTCCTATAGCAAATTCCTTAGTCGCTACAAATTACTCAGTTTAATTACATGGCCTCTGTATCGGGGGGATGTGGCAGATGGGGCCGGCCTTCTTCTCAGTGATTTACAATTCGGCATCGGTGACTATATTTTTGGACGGGGAAAGGTTTTCTTGAAAAATAATCGAGTGGTCAGTTCAGATTCTTATGTCGTACTACAAATAATCTGCCAATCAGTTTTATAGATCAAATAGCTCTTACCAACAAGTTAATTGTTTTTTGGAACACTTGCAACAAAATGAATTTGAGTCTTTGAAATTACTTGAAAACAAAAATGTATAGCTATTTAACCCTTTTCAAAAACTAGGGTTTATCGGGTCATTTTATTCAAACACAACTTTATGACTGTTTACACCTTTTAAAAAGTGTAATTCTAATTTTTACATTTTAAAAGTTTTGATTTTAAAAAATATCATTTTACTGAGACTGGGTTCACGGTTTTCTCATTTTAACGAAGAAAGGTCCTCTTAATTTAACTTTTATTCATGTCGAGTCTACTTTTTACAAAACCGTATCTCAAGGCATCTCATTAAACCCGAGCGTCTTTGTTTTTTCTTGTAGCCTTTTGTTTCAAAATAGATTACTTGAAGGGTTCGATATTGTTGTTAATATAGGTTTGGGAGCTAGAAGAATTCCGCCGTGAGAGAATGGATGACCTTGCTCTGCTGGTTCAGAAAACATGGCGAGGCTGGAGAGAAGTTTCACGGCTTCGAAATCTTAAAGAAAGTCAAAGGATACTAGCAAGGGGCTGGAGACGCTTCTTGGTAATGAATTAGTGATAAATTAATCATTTAAATTTGGAAAGGCGATTATTTTTATTTCACTTCTTATATCTCTTTATAATTTTCGAACACAAAAAAGGCAAGAAAACATCGAACACATCATGAGCACTGGAAAAGGACACGATGGGCTGCTGCTGTAATTCAAGATTGTTATATTAATTGGAAGGTGGGTCCGTGTTTAGTGGAAACCGCATCAGAATATTTTAATTATTGAAATAAGAATGAAATTAATTAGACGATTAATTAACAGAGAAAAATGTTTTTACTTCAACTGGCACATCACATACCCCCGTTGTCACCCATAAGCCGGGACTGGCCTCTCGTCCCACATTACATTAGTGATACTAGTTTTCATCTTAAACGTATTTTCCATCGGTGGAGGGTAAGTGTCAACCAAATCAATATTTAATAGCAACATGTATAGTATTATTTAATAGTATTATTTTTAATTGTAATGCTTTTTATAATACAGTGTCATGTTTTCCGCCTTCGTGTTGAAGACAACGAACGAAATCGAATGGGGGAAAAAGTCACTGCCAGTTGTATTTTCAAAGATCGTAAAAGTTCGTATCCTAGAAGGTAATATATGTTGGCCTAACTATAAAAATATCTATAATCTAAATATTCCACAAAGCTCCACATTTGAAACTGATTTATTTATGTTTGTATTGCAGTATTTCCCATCCTTTCATTGGAGATTATGTTCGTCTTCGACAGAATAGTCAGTGGAGACGTTTGGGTTCTAATGACCAATTTGTTGTTTTTGCTGATTTAATTAATAAAGTTACCCGTAGTGGTGGCAAAGTGAGTGTAGCTTAATTGTTACAAATATATTTGTATTATGTAGTTACTAGGAATGCATATCATTAATGGATTATTTCTGTGGAATAGTTTGTGCCAATCGTCCTGGTAGTGACGACCAATCATGTTCTCGTGCTGGATCCGAGGACACTGGGCGTCAAGTATCGTTTAGCTGTGAAAGATATTTACAAAATCTCCTTATCACCTTTCCCCGATGATATCGCTGTGATTCACGTTCAACAGCAGGTGCGTTATTTAATCTATGTTAACTATTGCCGTAACTCTGCCAACGTACTTTTTAAAAAGATGATTTTCTCAAAAATTACTCATTAAAATAATACTTTTCTTAAAAATTACTTTTTCAAATAATGCTTTTTGTAAAAATTGCTGTTTAGGAAAATAGCTTTTATAAAAACCTATTTTATTAGCTTTTCTTGAAAAACATATTTGTTTCCAAAAGTAAATACTGCATAAACTGTAATAGAGTGAGAGTCCATTGTCTATTTGTATTAGTCGATTTTTTATTGAATTGTCGAAATACATGCATAAACTTTGATATTTGTATATTTTTGACACAGTTGGATGCGTCAATCTGTGAAGAGAGTTTGCTGCCGGGGGCTCCTTGCAGCAGCAGCACACAAATCCCTTCAGCAAGTGCAGCAGCGACCCCCCAGCAGCCGCAGCCACCGCCCCCCACTTCCACACAAAGTTCCCACCATGGTCATGGGTGCAGCCTTTTCAGTGAAGACGGCGATCGCCTCACGAAAGGCGACCTCGTCGTTCACACCTGTCACGTCATTGAGATGGTGACCAAAGTTTACCTCGTCGTCAAGAATGCTAATGGGCTTCCGCCTCAAGTCGATATCTGTGAAGAGTAAGCAAATGTCTTTCTTTCTTTCTGTCTTTGCACTTTAGCGCACTACTTTCACCAACTTTCTCTCTTGGCTTTCTCTCGAATTTTCTTTCTTTTTCTATCCCTTGCTTTGTGTACACTTGGTATATGCGCCTACCAGTATACCGATACTGAAGAAGCAAAATGGCTAGCATCCAAACTTTCCAAACAATCAAAGCCGCCTATCTAGAAGCCGAAAAGAGAACATTGCTCACCGTTTTTGGTGTTTTAGGAGAGGAAATTGTTTAGTTTCACATTTTTTAAAAGTTATAGCCTTTCAGGTTATACTTACGTGTGCTTATAAAATGATGTTTCCAAACGGTTGCCTTGTACAGATATAGTTTAAAACATTACACGGACGCAGATCACTTAACGACTTAACTTTCCATAATTACTAGAGTTTGGTATAAGAACATTTTGCTCCTTCAGTAACAATACACTCTTTTTAGCTCGCTTGTATAATTTTTGAGCTCACGCGATCCTTAATTTTGTTTGTTTCCCATCCTACTCATGTCTGTATTACGGGATACTACACACAGAGAAGGAAAAAACTGTTGAATATGAATATAATCATGGGACCATAGTTATACTATACATAATATGTCTAATTGTATATATAGAGAGAAAGTATAGAAAAGGTTTAAAAAAAATGAAAAGTGAAAAAGAAAGGAAATAATGTTGGGGAAGTGAAATAGATCTAATGGGATATGATATCACAGAATGGACTTTACTTCCTTTTCCCTTTTTTTCTCAGAATTCCTACAATTCTATGTTTTTTTACACTGAAAACTTTAATGCTGGCTGTTGACTTTGGATTTGACTTTAGCTTTTTCACTTTGCATGGGTTGGCTTGGCCTCGTTCTTTGATTCTTTATGGGCTCCATTACATAAACTTTGGTCATTTCAAATATTTTAACTGCACTTTTACAAACACTTATTGTTAGTATTATTGTCTCCACGTAGCAGGGCACACACACACACACACACCAAGACAGTCTGTATAAACATACCAAAATACGAACAGGAGCATTATTAGAACGAGTAGACAGATGTACCGTATATACATAGGTATATGCAATAATTATGTTGGCTGTCTATATACATAAAAATGGTGGGAGTGAAAGTACTATATAGCCATACAGCTCGCTATATATATATATATATGCAACACATATATGTAAAGCTGGACTATATAGTAATTTTTAACGTAAATATTTCATAATTATATGAATCAAGACTCAAGACCAACTTGGAAACTTTTACACTTTTTTCTTGTTTGTAGCTATCCTTATATAAACACGTTAGATACGATTTTTGGAATGTTTTGATCCTTAAAAAAGGACTTTATTCGGTGAATTTCAATGAAAGATGAAAATGATAAGATGATACTATAAGAAAGGCGTACATAGTAAAAGTTTTTCCAAGAATGAGGCCTGTAATTTAAGCGTTCTGTATACTGAGTATTTAAAAAAGATTTTTTAAATTGACAAGAAGCTGTAAATTAGCCTCTATATGCTTTTCTTCTATAGAGCCTCTACAAACCTCCTTCTGCTGTCGTTGTAATGAATCTAACTAAATAATTAATCCCATTATAGTCCCGACTGTAGATTGAAAGTTAAAGTCTTATTTGTTACAAGATGGTTGTAGAACTTGCAACACTTTCCATCCAATGTTTTTGTATAGGCATTTATATCTGAGAGGACCGGCGACGGCCCCGCTGGGCATAAGAAAGTCAATAATAATTATTAGGTAGGGCCATGCATACAGATATGCTATAATTATATACATAAATGTGTACTGCAGTAGTAGGAAGGCTCTTACATCTAGTTTCGTACACTTTGTCTTAAACTTTTGAGCTGATAAACTGACGAGCTGATGACTTAAGCACCAACTTAAAAGTTTATCTTATGTACATAGTCACAAGAGTCAAGAGTAGGCCCAGCTCTCCATATTCTAACAACATTGTCAAGATTTACAAGTTTTACATTCCATAAAGTTGTTCTGCATAAAGTTGAGACGGAGTCAAAGTGTAAACTTGATCAGATTTGAGCAAGACAAAGGAGAACAAGAGTCGAGTCTAATAATAACATCTTTAGAATGGGAAGGGATGGAAGTTGTTGAGAGTTGAGGATTTATTTACCATAAGGAGGATGAGGAATGGTGTACACTGAGCTAAAAATAAAGACAGGAAGTGAAGCTACCAAAATAAAGTTGAAATTGAAGACAAGTTTTATCTGCATATAAAGTACATGCATTCCTTTGTTGTTGATAGTCAGTTGAACCTCAGTGGTTTCCGATTCATTCATGATTCTCCATAAAATTTTCATACATTATTCCCCAGAGACATTTATTTTCGTTGGCGGCTCCTACGGCGCAGGGATTTTGACGACGTCATTTGTGGATGGTGCGAGCTCGTAATAATAATATTATGTAGTACTACGATAAAAGCTTGAAGGTCCTGAAACGAAAAGGCAGAAGGCTTGCAAATATTATACTAAATAAGCCCACATTATTATACTTTACACGTCTTCCCAAAAAAAAATGCAGAATCTTCATCTTAACCTTTTCAAAACGATAATATTACTTGTTTTACATCTTTTTGAAAATGTTGATTTCCCATTTTAATCTTTTTTAAAATGCTATTCATTCGTTAAGACCCTTTTTAAAAATGGTAGTTTCCTGTTTTGACCATTTTGAAAATGCTATTCTCTAGTTTTGAATGTTTTTCAAAATGCTAATATCTTATTTTTGTACCTTCTAACTTCCGAAAATGGTAAGTACTAGCCTTGGACGTTTTTAAAAATGGTAATTTCCTGTTTTGACCATTTTTAAAAGTGTTATGCACTACTTTCAATAGTTTTTTGACAAGGTTTATCCTTAGTTTTGACCCGTTTGAAAAGGTTAATTTGCAGAATAAACGGTTTTGTACCGCATTCATTCTTTCATAGTTTCCCAGTTCCGAATAGGTTAAATATTTTCAGTTCTCCAAGCTGTAGAGTCTTCAGAGCAAAATGGCCATTTGCTTTTGTGACATTTTGATTTGGGTTGAATTATATTTATTGAATATAAAACAATTTTCGTTTCTTTAGATTCTCTTTTGTGAGCTTTCCTTTTTATTCGAACCGATTTTAGTTTTCGGTTGGTTGTACATATAATGTGTATGCCTGGTTGGAAAAGGGCCGGCCAACGAACCGGTACCGATCCGTCCGCGGATCAAGAATCCTGGGGAAAAGTTTACAAGTTTAAGACTGACTGACTGAGAGTTGAAAGTTTATAACTTTTGATTTACTACGCAACAGTTATGAAGACTCTAAAGTCACAAGTCAAGTTGTCAAGACACAGGATAGTTTGCTAACATGAATCTCTATACCTATGTAGGTATGTATATAGTTTAGGCATATCAGACTTTCCAGTTTAACTATGTATATCAGTATATCTGTCTACTTTGATTTAGTTTAAGCTCTTTGTACTATTGATATAATTATATAAGTCGAAAACTTATAGATCCTCCAGCCCATAGCTCTGTGCGTCGAAATTCCGATTCACATGTACCGTCAATGTCATATTAGATTTCCCGGAAGTTCTCCAAATCGGATTAAGCCTGATTTCTTAAGAACCTTATAAATATTAAAATTATATGCATTAAATTTTACAAGTTTCTTCTCGAAAATAGCCTAATTTTCGTAAATTACTTTTCAAAAATGTGAATAAGTTTTATATTACCAATAGGGACGCTTTCAAAAGCATCATATTCTGTGTAAATGTACTGTTTTACAATGTTGATGGCTAAAAAAATACTTTTTCGGAAACATGTTTCCTGTAAAAGCAACAGTTCGCTAAAGTCTCAATTTATATTAAACAAACACACTTTTAAAAAACTACCGGCTTCTATCAAAAAACACTTTTTCGAAATTGCCAGTTTCTCTAAAAAAAAAACATTTTCTGGAGTGTCAGTTCCTGTCAAAATAAACCATTTCTTGGCAATTGCCTTTTTTTACGGCGCCAAATTCTTTCTTTTTGTTCTTGTTACTAAAGTGGCTAATCGAAGATTCACGGTTGACAGAGTAGATTTTGTTCTCTATCGGTTTTATTGAGTTTTCTGGGGTTTTTTGGAGGAGTTAAAATACGACATGGGATGAGAATGTGAAGGCCGACGACAGTGAGAGAGTCAAAGTGAAGACTGGGAGTGTACATGGGTAATGTGAAAGGAAAAGAGAAAAGTTACTGGAGCCTTGAAAGGTAGAAAAAGAAAAAGAAATGAAGATATATTACCCAGTCATGAGGACTATATATAAAAGGAGCTGCAGGAAGCTGTGGATAGGAAGATAGATAGAAATAAGGTCAGAGGTCACGTAGCTATCCACATGTCATAGTGTGGGTTTATATCGTCTAATAAAGTTTGGCCGAATGAATTTATGACTTGCTTATTTCACTTATTTGTTGTCGCGTTGGTCGTTGTGGGACTTGGCTGGCACTTCACCTTGTAAAGACTTGCTTTATTATGTATGAGATGAGATTGGCCATCATATAATCTTCTGTGGAGAGAAAAAAAAGAGGAAAAAGAAATGGATGGCTGGATGGATACCTTGAGGGCGATTGGCGGTACACATAAAAGCTTTTTATTTTCAATCAATCTCACATAAAAACTCAATGATCCTTTCGTCCTTTTTTCTTCTTCTTCTTCTTCTTCGTCTTCGCGTCTGTATTTCTATTCCTCAGAGTGCAATATGTAGACACCACCACCATTTCATGTCCCCACAAGGAGAAGAAGAAGAAAAACTTCATGGAAAAAGGAAATGCAATTTCAATTTGCAAGTTTTTTGGCATTTTGGTTCCCAATACAGTCAAGTCAAGCCAAAAGTTCCGAGCCATACAGTCACAGTCCAGTTCAGTTTCAGTTTCAGTATACATGTAGTTTTTACTACACGTAATACGTATCCATATAACTTACTTGCCAGCTTCTAAAAGTTATGGGTTGATGTTCTGGCATACCGTAGCTGAAGAAGCAAAGTGGCATTTATCATTTATCTAGTAATTAGTGTGCATTATACACTTATTACGTTTTCCCTTAAATCCAACCTGACACGTTTGCCGATTTACTGATAAAAGCAGATTACGGATCCGATTGACTAGTAAAATTAAACACCGACTTCAAAAATGTGAAGTTGCCAATTTCAAAAACATCAAATAGAACCTTTTGCCTCAGTAAAGCACAGTACATTATATAATTTTGCTAGATAGGTATTCCAAGCATTACCATAGGGTAAGTTGATAGGTAGATATTACGTATCATGTTTTGTAGAAAGGGAAGTTGTCGATTATTTTCTTTGCAACTACTCTTGTCGTTTTTTTCTTCTGAAATTTGACTTTGACACGACTTGATATGACATGCCTTGACTTTCCTTGTCCATTTTTTTTCTCATTTTGTCTGCAGATATGTATTTTGGAAATAGGGACACAATTATTTGTGTGTTCGTCCTATCCATATGGCACAATTTTTAAATGTCACAATCTACTACTCTATTAAGTACTGACGCCGTGCAAGTATGTATAATGCGTTACTTTTGGTTTGAGATGAAAACACATGTACCTACATTCTTTGTACATGTTTATTTTGTACACATTATAAAAAAATAATACATTCCCTTGACTTTTTGTCACCATAATACAAGATAGTAATTTATTTTATTTACCAGTCAGTTTATATGTACCTATTATAGGTATGCATATATTTGTATTTGTATGATATATCAGTAGTATGACATGACATGTCATCGTCCCCTCCCTTTTTATTTTGGCTCAATTGAAATTGATTAAATCTTGACATGACAGCACTACTGTTCGATAGAAAAGGTCGATGTAGGTGTATGCGAGTGTAAGTCGGATTGTATATGGACACAAATAGGTCATATCAACATAGTCTTTATAGTATGTATAGGTAGTAGTGTTCATTCACATCGAATTTTTTTTCGTGCTAAAAAAATTGCAAGGGAAGACAAGTATACATGAGTACGGTGGGAAATATTAGGGTAGTGAATGCTTTTCGCTGACTTTGCTTTCCTTCCTGACAATCCCGGGTATTAGTATCAGCAGTATGTATTCATGTTTACTTTCCTTGTGCCTGTTTATTGGGTGTTGGTGCTTGTAGCTGTTGAATTCTATCAGCTATGCATTATAACGCTGTATTTTCTATGTCGACATTAGTTTTGGATTCGTTGTTGACATTCCATAGATTTTTGCTTTGCCTTTTTTGAAAATGTGTATACCTACATTTTAAGTACTTAATCTTAGCACCTTTGTACAAATTTTGATGGATTTTGTTTGTAAAATGACAGATTTCCTGCAACATTCGCAAATCAGCGAGTTCTCGTCTCATTCAAGTACACGAATAAGGGAAGTCATCCAGAAGCCGTGGTCATTCCACCAGCCTCCATGCGGGTCACGAGAAAGCCAGGTAGAATGGAATTTGTTTTGTGATATCTAATACTAATTGTAAAATTAACTCTTACAATTAGTACTAAACTACAACATACTAAAATATACTAAATAATGCTAAAAAAAATAACAACTAATTCAAATTATTCATAGTAATTAACATGTAATTATGATTAATCAATTCAATGAACAAAAAATAAGATACCACAATTATACTGAAAAACACAACTCCCAACTCATTATTACTAAGGAGTATAATTATGTACTACGATTATAGTGTACCCCGACTATATTATTACAGTACATATTATAGACTACGACACTATATTGAATTAATTAACAATTTTTCATAATTGCTGCCAAAATTTAATTAACATTCAAGTTTAAAGTAATGTCAACCAAATTTACATGATGATACATAAACAATACCTTGTTGAATATACCTAGGTAGATACTCTAATAATGTTCCATACATATATTATAGCGTAAGTACCTAGTTATGTCTAATTACATAATTATAATTACCCTCTATCCAATACTGATACAATAAGTAAGTATACACCCCATACATAAAGTGCCGGTTCTGTAGGAATTTTCTTAGTTCTATTTTGAACCATTATTTCAGAGAATTACAATTTTCAAAAGAGGAAAAAATAATGAATTATGTCATGATTACTTGACCTTGATAAAAAAAAATCTCATGTGGTACTTAAATAATTAGGTTACAGGTGATTTAATTATATAACAAAAAATGTATACCTCAAAAAAAAAAAAGAAAATCTTCTGAAAATGCTATATTGTATGTATGTACATTACGGGGCTCATAATTAAGTATACAATTAAAATGACACTGATTAGGAAAAATAAAACATTGTTCAAGGTTATATATGTTGCAGTATTATTAGTGTCAAAACTTCAAGATTTCTACCTGGGTGACATTAAATGAAAACAAAGTGAGATGAAAAATAATTGAGATAAAAAATTATACATACGACATTATGAAAATAACTGTACTACTAATTGACAATGCATCAAACACTGTACATACGATTGAATTTAAAATTTTATGATTATGAGGTTAAAAAAATGAATTTAAAAAAAAATGTAAAAGTAAAAAAAATTGTACTTAAGTCATCGATCAGAGTAATAATAAAATGATGATACTATGATACATATTAATTACTTACTACAATTATTATTACACATAAAACAGATAGTATATTGTTATAAAATATAGATTGTTAATGATCTAAAAAATATTGTATAAAAACTATTATTACTACAGATTTTAATTTTTAATTTAGAAAAAAAAACGATTATACATACATACATCATTTACAATTTACAACGTGATTATGATATGATAGCTCAATACGAGTCCTTTGTAGACAAGTAAATTTACGACTTAGGCTAAGGATTACGAGTACCGGGTGCGAGTTCGAATTTATTTAATTAAGATTCGTAATTAATTATTATTAAACATTTAAAAATTGTTAATCAATTATTTAGTTTATCTGTAACTGATGGCACAAGGTAGTTTTGGCGAATTCTTGTTGTTCCTCGGGAAAGTTGTTCTTCGGAAGCTGCAAGACTTTAGCCGAAACCTCTTTGACCTTCAATTGACACTGAGAAAAAAGAAATAAGTTTGAAGAGCAATAATATACAAAGATATAGTAAATTAATCTCACGTTCCACGTTTAGACATTTATTTCACTGCTCACATGTACGCTTTAAGTAATTTCGGGAATGTCTCATTTTGCTGTAGGCCCATGTTTTTCAAACAATGCATTTATTAAAGAAACACGTAATGCACAACCCTAATTAGTTATTACGTAATGCAAATGCTAAATACTAAATATGAATACCATCAGATACTATCCACCCGTGCACTCCTTAATTAAACAGAAATATGTGAATTCTAAAGAATATGCAAGGCACTCATACAGAGAAGTACAATTCAACATAATATTTATTTTATTTCGAAAATAATTTAACTTGAACTTACACAATAAAATATCGGAATGTATGTGTACCTACATACAACGAGTCTGCCATGGAATGTTAAATATATAGTTTTCAACGTTAATTAGTCTCAACCCTTTAGAAATAACAGCAATTTATAAGAATAACATGGATCAAAGGAACGATTTTTCTTAAAGTAGGATACCTACTATGAATAAACTACGTATGTAGTACAGGCACCTATGTACAAAATATATAATTCGGAGTCGTTATAACTGAACAGATTTCGCAGAAATCAAAATGTCTTTTTAAGCCTACATTATTGGAAACAGAAGTAAAGAGTCGAAGGAAATCACCAAAAAGATTAGCCTCTTATCGAACCTACTTTAAAATAAAAGGACATTATAATTATATTCACAGTTCTCACCACGACCAAAGCGAAAGTGTGGCAGTCAGTCCATGGTTGAGTCTTCTAAAAAATCTTCACCACTATCGACCAAAGGGGAACTCTGCAAGATAACGACATATTACATGTACATATCCATCTTTTAAGACACTAGAAGTATAGGTACCTACTTACAGAACTCAATGCGTGCACTAACAGGATTAATAAATCATGCTAAATCAACTCAATCCCACACAAGTAATCCCTAATCACGTTATGTTGCACAAGTGACAACGCGACTTCGATGACTATCCAAGCGTGAACACTGAACGAATGAACTTTGCAAATAAATGAAAGATAAGTCAGTACAAATACCTACATTAATGCAGTAATACAGAAGTGAAAGATTAATTCAAAGGTTTGTGCACAATTTGCATTTCTTCATTCTAATCCGGAGATTAGCAATCAAAGTACTCTTAAATAAAAATTCACTCACTAGAAACAACTTTCTAATTCTAGATAATAACATTTGACGAATATTTACCTTCAGGAATACTGACTGCCGCAACGTAAAAAAAATAATTTATGACTTTGGACACAAATAATTACCTATGTGCGATTAAGCGAAGGTTCAGAGGCCGAACGCTGAATCCTGGGTAAAGAGCTCAAGAGGTTTTCCAATGAAGTCAAAATCTCTCTAAAAAGGGGTCTTCCATCTCTCTGAAATTTGATGCAGTCTTGAAGAAGAGTAACCAAGGCTTTCGGAGTATCACATCTTAAACTCTTGAGATCGGGTCTTAAAGAGCCTAGTCCCACCATGAACAGTATGTGGTCCTTATTACTATTACTGATATGAGAGTATGGTAATAGTCCAGTGAGTAATTCATACAGAACAATGCCAAAAGCATACACGTCCGACTGGAAACTGTAAGGGTTATCATCCGTCATCCGAATGACTTCCGGAGCCATCCATAGAATGGATCCTGAAGGCTGCTTGAACTGATGTGATCCTTCCCCGGACCACCTCGTCTTCACTGTGGCTAAACCGAAATCCCCAATTTTAACAGTTAGATCGTCGTGTAAAAAAATATTATTGCTCTTCATATCTCGATGAATAATATTTTTGGCATGGAGGTACTGCATCCCCTGAGAAGTTTGTCTCGCAATTTCGATGAGTGTTAGCAAAGGGAACGGGAATTTAGTTTCAATTCCATGCTCGAGGACGTGAATGTGCTGATACAGCGATGAGCTCTCACACCACTGAGTTAGAATGGCGAGCTGAGGTTGACTCACGCATCCCATAAACAAAAGTATGTTGACATGTCGACTTTTTCTAAGGACACTCACTTCATTCTTGAAAGCCAGTAGTTGGGAGGGAGTGGGATTTTTTACGTTGATAGTTTTGACAGCCACTGTCCCGTGCCAGTAGCCTCGATAGACAGTTCCGAAGGAGCCTGAGCCAATTCGACAGCCGACTAAAATCTCATCCGCGGGAATTTCCCAGTCCTCCATGACACTATCCCGATATCGAAAAGATTTCCTTACTCTTTTCTTTTCTTTTTCTCCAACAGACTGAGCTCGTGGACGGAAAGTTGGGGGGAGGGCAACATTCGTTGGAGATGCCTGGGCACTTTTACATTTTTCATTTTCTACACTACCACCAGTCACTTTATTAAAGGCCCACCATTCTTGGAGAGATGTTCCTTCTCCTTTGCTTTTGGGGTTGGTGGTCACTTTATGGAAGAAATCATTATTCATTGCAGAATGTGTGCTGGGACTGCCCACAAGATTGTAAGAAACATTGGGAGTGGAAGTTGACAGCTCACGTTGACGACTGTCATTTAAACTTAATGAGTAGGAACCACTGTCATTAATAAGGGATGATGCTGAATTTGAATTGGAACTTGAACAGAGTTCTTGCGAGGGTGACGAATCCGCTGGGTGTGCCAGGAGATGTTGATAGTAAGCATTTTGATTTCGAACTTGTTGACAGAGTACCGGAACAGCAGAAACACAACTTTGATTTTGATGAAAGCGATAACCACAGGTTCGACAGTGAAACCCATGAAATAGCAAGCGCCGACAGCAATCACAGTAGGTCATGGAAAAAAAGGTTTTCCGAACGAAATTATGTGATATACTGGTGGTAATGGGGAACTTATCTAGTATTTCCACTGCGATTTCATCTCCGTCCAATTTCGAAATGTCAGTCTCCCAACTCAAAGGCACTTTGATTTGAACTTTCGATGTCGATGATGATGATGAGGCGAATACGGCGCACATCTCCGGAGTCAACTGTCTATGCTGCATAGCTTTAGACAAAGCATCCCGAATCGTAAGGCCAGGCTTTACTTGAACACACGTTCTCTGCTGATACGGTAAGTGAGCTCTAATGACTGACCGTGACGTATGAGAGAGCCCATCATTCGTTGTATCTGACGTTGTAAAATTGTACTCTTCAAAAAAATTATTTGAGGTAGGATTCTGAGGACTTGATGAATTGGTGGGGTGTTCCTGGTCAGGAGAGAGGGATGGGAAATTTTCCTGATTATTTTTAACCATGGTCATCAGTGCTTTCAAGTCTTGCTCTTTTTTCTCTAGGTCACACAATTTAGAGGTCAATTCCTTGAATTCTTGAAGGTACATGGTAGGTGGATTTTGAAAAGATGCAATACGGTCACTTAGAGCGTCGATATTTTCTTGGGTGAGGCGCATTACGTTCTGTAGGTTTTTCAAATTCTTATGTATCGTAGGTTCCAAGGGGAAATTTGAGGGACTTGGAGTGTTTGGAGTCATCGGGATGTACAATGACGGTGGTGGACTTAGTGAATTCTCCATTATGAACGGCACAGACAGTCCCAAGCCCAAGCCTGTGACTTCCGCTCTTACAGAATGTTCCAAGTATATAGATTATTATTTATCCGATCAACCGACACACGGAACAGTCACCGTCTCCAATAATGATTTTGAATTCGCAAACGTCCAGGGCAGTGAAGTGTGAACATCGCATCGGTCATTCATCCGTTAAGTACACTATTCAAATGAAAACCAACATTTAAATTAGCACTTACTAAAGTACCTACCTAATCTAAAATCGTAAAAAATACAATCACTACAATTATGAATTACCTTAAATATCTACTAAAAATAATTTCCAATAAAAATAAATAAAAGGTAAGGATTAAGGATTACTAACAACTGATAAAGTGAAGTATATTATAGACAAACTCAACTTACCTTTTCCAGCACCACCATTTTGGCATCGCTCACAGCTGGTGGTGGTTGGGAATTCCAGTCCATTTGTCATTCCATGAAATAATGTTGGATGTATCAACTTTAATCAACACTCGCCGTGATCCGTGAAGTCCGTGATGTACCAACACAGTAAAATGTTGAATGTGGAATGTACAATAAAAGAAATATCTGTTCGAACATAAATGTATCAGTTCTTTGCAATCAGTCAAGGGCAGCAGTATCAGTGAGAGTGAGTAGTGAGTGCGGCTGGCAGATCCGCAGTGAAGCTACCCGTAATTAGTAATATGCAGTTAAATCTGGAAAAAGATCAACAAACGAACCAAACCCCTCCAGCTTCACTTCGGTTCGTTAGATCCACCAGATTTATCAATTTATTTGATTCAATGGGAGTGCAATGGGACGGACCACAGCTGCTGCATCCGTTGCCGCTGAGGATTTTGAAGAAGTTGCCTTCGTCCACAGCATAGAGTTGCTTGGCACTCAAAATCCTATTCTGCTACAAGGAACTACAGGCACAAGGAAGCAATTTACCCCTCACTAGGCATTATTTTTATTTAATTAATTAAGTACTGCGTAATTAGCAATAATAATTTATTTATTATATAATATATTGAAACTTTAGTAGGTCACTGTTACACAACTGTGATAATCCCCAGACTCACGATCATTACGTATACCTAGTACTTACAACGTATTTTTATGGGAGTTAACGTACAAGTTCTCACATGGTTGTTCAGATAAATTATCAGATATGAATTGAACCTGGAAGAGCATACAGCATAAACATAAATATCACGTACTTAACAATACTTACCTTTATTTATTTAATTTCAACTTTTTTCCGTTGAGCCATTTTTTAAAAAAATACCAGCGCAAAGATGTACGTACTTTGTTAGGAAACTGAAACTTGTACTGTGTAGTAAATATTTACCTACAATTTTGAAATAGCAAAATGTTGTTAATTGATTAATTGTGTGCACTTGTGCACTATATTGCTATGCCCTATGCCCCACTTTGCTTTTCACAGGTTTATTTGAAAAAAAAAAAACTTTCGTACTACATAACAATGCAATGTAACGTAGTATGAGCTTACCTGTATAATAATTACTATTATTATTTTATTATAAATTATTATGATTCGAGATAGACAAACAAGTTGGGACTGACTGCTGTTGGACGTAAGCCCACTAAACTAATTAAAATATGTGCTATTACATGACTGTACCACCTACCTCCTACATCCTCTGGTATAATTATGTACATGCAGTAATTATGTCCATGTCAATTATTCGACTGGTGAGTGTGCGTGGGCGATATAGTGAGGCCACAAATATGTGGTACTTTATTAAGAACCACTACTACCACTGCACTGAAGAGAACGTACCAGATCCGAAATGAAAATTATAATTATGAGAAAAATATATTTTAATCCATTTTGATATCAGGTGTTAATTAAACACTCCATATAAATATGCAGATAATCCGGAAATTGTTTTTAAAACAAACAAAAGTTTATATAATTTTCTCGCTTTTCGTTCCACTGAGAATGAAGATACTCACAAACAAAAACTAGGTGGATTTTGTTCACTGCTAGCCAAACTAATTAAATTGTAGAATACTGACGTACGTTTATTAAATTAAAGGATAATAGGAATAGGAAATTAAATTTTCGTTTGTCCATTTAGGTAATTGACATATTTTAGTGTAACTAGAAGTATGTGACTCACTTTGTACTGAAATATTGGCTGTAGTTTTTTATACATTGTAGTTTCATACTACATATAAAGGCATATTTATACACATTGGCAAAGCCAAGCCTTTTCTAGTAAAGTTATAAAATCAAAAATGATTATGATTACGGTAAAAACGAAAACGACGAGTTCTTACTTCATTTAATTATTGGTAGATTATACAATTCATACGGGTTTCATAATAAATAGTAAATAGTGATCTCATACTACATCATGTTCATCTTAATTAGGCCATGGAGGCAGGCATCTAAAAAGAAATGTAACAAAATTTCGAATAACGTTCACTTTCCTTCCACAAGCGACAAAACAAATCGTGGCTTAAGGTGCAAAGTGACGCATATCCAATTTCGCTTAAATGCAAAGTGACGCGCTGGCCGAAGCTTAAGGTGCAAAGTGACGCGTATCCATTTTCCCT
>JAQFZC010002012.1:0-25447 GCA_034695205.1 Dicyrtoma fusca | reverse complement strand
TCAACAGTTGAGAAATGATTTGAAGTGATTTGGTGGTCGGTGGGTCCTAAAAAAGTACTTTTTTTGATGATATCATTGATGGACAGCCCCTTATCAGACGTTAGAACGCTGGAGGGAAACAATCTTAATTTTAAATGTCCATTTCCGCCAAAAACTCTGGCACTAAGGCTGTTAATAGTTACATCATTAAACTTTCATCTTTCGTATTCCGGTTTACCGACAAATAAATTAAAACGGACGCCTATTTTGTTTTACCCCCAGCTCCCTTATAGGCGTTTGGGGAAAGGGGGGGGGGTTATGTTGTGGCCTTGGATAGTTTTAAAGATTGTAATTACAGCATTCTCAATTAATTTGCTAATTGCAATGCTGGCTCTGTGCAAAATTGTATGCTGCTTTAAAATAGCTTTGGATGTTCAAAATTTATTGTAGTATTTTTATTAGTCGTGAAACAAAGTGCATATTCAATATATTCTATAAAATGTAAAAATGTAGTCATATACAACAAATTCTTTAAAAAAGTAAAAAACACTAATAAAATAATACGTAAATAAAAGTAACTAATGTAAACCGCGACGTTTTAGCGGGCATAGCTAGCTCTGCCATGGGTGCAGAAAAACTGCTACTTATTCAGTTTTACAGATTTTCTAAAATAAATAGCCATGCATAATAGAGCACATGTTATTACACCTGCGACCCATGCGAGAGGAAAACTGCGTGTTGACACTGTGAATTTATTTTGTATAAAATGATTATTTTTTCGGCAGTGGCAGAACTGTTGAAGAGCCCGATCGTTGATGCAGTCTGAATCGTTTCCATATGCGCTCTGCCTCGTAATATCCGTAATTTCTAACGGACTGCCATCTTTATTTTTAATTATAGACGCGTAAAAACTACCACCTCCCGGTCTAGTATCAAAGCCAATTTCGAACATCGTCCCAGCCACCTTTCTAACTCGTCCAAATCGAGCAGTCTCATCCTTTAGGGACACTTGCGCCTGCAGCTGACTTACAGACGTCACTTTCACAAGCTCAAGTTGGTCGCATTCGGGATGCGCAGTGAGATTCTGATTGATACTTTGAACGATTGTTTCAGCTGCTTCTTGAACTAGCTTTGCTTCTACTGGTAGACTGGTTCGGTTCACACAAGCACAGTAAATTGTTGTGAATCCAATATGGTCACAGGTTCTACTGGAGCTGATGGGTAGAAATAAACTGACTTGTCTACGTTTGTCAATTCCTTGAACCTGTAGACGCTCCTGTATACTTTCGTCCTTCAAACTTGTAATGTTGATGAGGTCTCGTATGGCTGCATACACATCGAAGGTCGTAGTCAATTTCCCCGTGTTTTCTTTCATATTTTTGTAGGCAGTGGGGAATTTGTTCCTGAGGGATTCTGGCAAGTAAATGTAGAGTATTGGAAGACGTTCCTCCAAAAACCCTTGTCTCGTGTACTGCCTTAAATTCCCGTATCGCATCCCATGATCACTCATTAGGATTAGAACGGTGTTGTTTAGCAGTTGGTGGTCCTCGTACAGATATTTCAGCGCTTTAACGAGGGATGGCTCACCAAATTTACTGTAGTAATTTATATTGTGGGTCACGGCGGACGTCCAAGCGAAATGAAAGTAGGGCTTCTTAATCCTTCCAAACGTATGAGCTATCTTAACACTGTTTTCTAGAATCACGTCTATTGTTAGTCTCGAGCTGTAGCAACTAGTGGAGGGTCGCTTGACATTGTGCCCTTTTTTTATACCTATTAATTTTTTTCCGACAGAACGGAAATCATAGTGTACTGGTTGGCGTTTAAATCCACGATCTTTTTCAGTGTTAAAAATCCCATAATCCACAGCGTCCTCGCTGTAGCTCGTTCGATAGCCCAGCTCTGTCAACTCCTTCCAAATCCAGGGGCACGCATCGTAATAGAGTTTGGATAATTTATCATTGGACGATCCACGGATTGCATTTATTTCGTTCAGATCAAGTCCACTTAGCAGTGGGAAGACGCTCCACAAAGTTCCTGCCCCAAGAGAGTTAAAGCCGTGGAATTCAATGGCCTTCATCGTGTCTACGAGGTAGTTGTGCGCCTGGGGCATGTGGCGTCGGAAATTCATGTGCGACGAAGAGTCTTGACCGAAAATTAAAATACTCGGGTAATTTTCGGGATCAAGACTTGCTGGTCGGTTTTGAAGCATTTTTTCTAGTTCGGGCTTAACAGGGACATGAGTGAGATAGTCTTCATAAGTTATTTCTTTTGACGAATTCGCGGATCGGTTTTTACACCATAAGTAAATATGATCTATGTGATGCGGTATCTTGGTTCCTTTTTTCGCCAGGAAAATGTGCTGGCCTTTCCTAATAATAATGTATAGATAAATTATAATTTATGATCCCAAATTAGCTGTTGAGTACTTTTAAAATTTAATTATTGCAATTTATTTACTCGAATTGGTAATCAGGTTTGTCCTTTATCCTTGAAATGGACTGATAGAAACACTTAGTATCATTCCAAAAAATATGATGTGCATGTAATCGAATTAAATTTGAATCGTAGTCAATAGCAAACATGGTGGAATTATTGTTGAAGCAGCTTGGTGTTCGATTATATCCGTGTGTTTCAAAATGTCTGTAGTCCAGCTCGTACACCTCTTTTCCTCCCGGTGTTAATTTAGGCATTTTGCACATTTCGAGACTCTCCGAGGGTACAGAAGCATTTTGAGAGACTGTATCTGCATTCAATTGATTTCCGATTTCTGTTAAAAGACAAATGAGATGTTTTAACCCTTTTTTTAAGTGGACGGACAGACTGTAATCTGTTTCTGCTAAAAGCTTAACAGTTGCTTGCATCGTGACCGTGACCTATAAAGTGCCTTCACTATAAGTAATGATGAAAATTAGGTATAATTAACAAAGTAAAAAAGTTATTACTTGGAGAAATAGTTGCAGTATCATACTCAGCTATAGAAGAGCTCCGCTCTGAAGTGGTTTTAGTTGGTAATTTTATATGAATTTTGTAACGAAATAGCCATATTAAAAATAAAAGTGAAAAAAACCAAAATAGCCGTCGCTCCCGTTTAGGAAAACACCGATTGAATGTTGTTACAGTTTGCTTTATAGATTTCGCTCCTTTCATAGTTTCAGTTTCAGGTTTCAAGGTTGATTCGATAAGGCAGCAAATTGGAAACAAAATGGTTAACTAGGTACCTACCTACTTTCTGTGTTTAACACGCACGTGGTTTATTTTATGTTCGTATTAGGATTTAGGATAGAAAGTTATTCAATAGTCATTGATAAGTAATTAGTCAATACTCAATATTCTTGGTTTGAAACCTTTGAAAGCGATGCATTCTCTGGCTGGCACAAGAATAAAATACTTTTTGGATTATTTGATTGAATTGTTGGAATTGTTGGAAAATTTGGAAATTGTACAGACAGACGCAGGATTAGGGTGCAGGTGAATTCTGTTGTTCATTCGTCAGTCTTTCAATACAAAAGTTACTAATCCAAGAATCCAACTATTTCAATATAATTTATTTATTGTGAATTATTGTGTGTCAGGAAATTCAGAATAAAAAATAAGTTGATTCTCGATGGCCAAAAAAAGAAATTAGTAGTACAACAAAATACTAGCAGTGTTGGTTTAGTATTATTATTATTAAATTTATTATTATAAAAATTGTTTTTCGCGATTAATTTAATTGACAGCTATTAGTGCTACACAGTGGCTTCGGCAATAAAGTCTAGTGTTATGGTTATGATTCCTTTCAAAATAACTTCCGTAGTAAATTCTGATTATTTTTTTTATTGGAAACAAGCAGGTAAAATATTATTATATTCCAGAGTAAGTTCCAAACACGTTAGCAGACTAACCAAATGAATTTAAACAACATTAAAAAAACAAATCGGGTACGTCAAGCAAAAGTTCTATGACGATGGCGCCCAAACACAAACCATCTGAATTATTCTGAATCATCTGTTAAATCGATGTATGTTTAGATAGTTTCGACGTAATTGCAGCTTACAAAAAGTAAAACAAAGTAGGTATAGCTTATATAGCCTTTCAACTACTACTATTAAACAAAGGTACACACAAAATTACAATAATGCAATGCCGACAAAAATGAATTATTTCTTAATAATAGTAAAATCTTATTTGCAATAATAATGAAATTACGTTTTACAATGGCAAAAAAAAACACAGCAACAAAATGCTTTAAATAATAAGCTGCTGGTGACAGTCTTGACAACATTTCTGCAGAAACGCTTTATATTTTGCAGTTTTTTGCACTGCTTCTATGTTTTCAAAACTACTACCAGCAAAAAGGAGAAATTACATTTATTTTCGAATACATTATAGCAACTGGTACCTACAGTGACGGTCTTATGCCACAATTTCCCAGGTAAAGCAATAAAGTCTTTTAGTGTATCATTATTTATTTTTTAATAGCTGCTTTAAAATTATTTTCATCATATCATTTAAACCAAAAATAACTTGAAATTTGGAGCAAAACGATTAGAAAGCATTATTAACGTCTGTGCCGCTATACAGTAATAATGTATGTACATTTTAAATCCACCTAAAACTTAATTCATTGGTTGATTGATTCCAATTTAATTTTAATACAAATAGGTCCCATGAGGGGTGTACACAGTTAAATCAGCGCTGGACTTCATATATTCCGCTAATTCCGGGAGAGCTTCAAATCTCTGTTGGTACTTTTGGAGGGATGGGTACGAGTTGAAGGTAGCTTTGTCGAATCGGGTAAGCTGATACAGAACTTCGTACACGTAGAAGTCAATGTAGGAAATCTAAAGGTAAAAAAATAAATAATAATAAATTAAAACTAAAAAAAATGTAAATGATTTTATCTAATCGCCAATTAGTAGTTTTACCTTATCTCCCAAAACCCAGTTATTTTGACCAAGGAATTTCACCAGCTGCTCAAACTTGGGTGCGTTGGCCACAGCAGGGGTAGTGGGTATAGATCCGGCCTAGTAAAAGTATAATAATTATTATTATTTAATTATTTGCTAATGGCATTTAAAACAATTCTGTGACAAGTTAGAAGTACCTACATAACTCTTTCAAAGCACTGAGCTTAAATGTAACAGAAATATTACTTGCAGAAAAACATTGACTATAATTATTACTGTTATTGTTATTACCGGTGCATAGGTATAGTCAATCAAGGACTTTTGTACTTCATCGAGAACGCCCTCCAACATATCAGCTACCCCTTGTTTCTGTGGAGTAGCAGGAAGAAGAGCTTTTCCCCTCGTAGCAACCACGTGCTTCAGAATAGCTTTGGATTCAGTCAACTTAAAGTTTCCATCAAGAAAGTATGGAACCTGCCATCACAATCACAAAAGTTACAAAAACTGCCAAAATTTTCGCAAAAAATCGTAAAATTTTCTATGAAGTTACAAAATTGCGTTCTTTTCATTCATAAATCAGTTTATATCCAAATCTGTGTTAAATCACAGGGAAGCATCAAAATCAAACATAATTTACGTTTGGGAAGTCAAGGCCAAGCTGGAACTTGTCTGCAAGCCAGTAACGGCTGTCAAATTCGGGTGCTGGTCCATATTGGTAGGTTTTATCCTCAAAATCTGTCCCGAGGTAATTAAGTAATAAACGGATGGGCTGAGCTAGCTACAGTCACCAAAGAAACAATTTTATTAATAATTTGTAATAGTTGAATTATGTAACTTTACATTTGTACAATTTGAAGAAAGTAGACCAATCCCATTGTATTGCTTACCCCACGAATGTGCCAGTATCCCAAAACGGGTTTTGAATTTGTGGATGACATTATTGTTTATGCCTACACTTGCAATGTATCACACTTTCTAGATTTATTTGCTTATTTCAAGCAACTGAGGGTGCAGATAAATTGTGATTGAGAACCCAACATTAATTGGAGGTTCTTTTTATCGAAAAAAAGAAGCCTGCTTTATGCTTTGGCAAGCAGGATTCTAGAATTTTCCATGAGTCACTTTTATTACTTTCATGGTAGGTGCATATGCGTATACATTGCAAAGATAGGAAGTGCTTAAATTAAAGTGGACAGATTTTATTAGTCGATAAGTTGTGGGTAGTTGTATATGTGTATATATATGGGTATATCTAATCTAACTGGACGATGACCGAGTTAAGTGGTGGCTAGACAGATTGTACTTTTTAAGTACCTATGAAATAGTATGCACCAGGCAGTTGTAAAGTAAATTAAAATCGCATTTATCGGTTTGTCGGTACTTAAGTTATCTTTGGCATTAAACTCACTACCGCATCCGTACTTGACTATTTAGTAGCCCTCAGTTTTCGTTTGTCACATGTTGTTGCACTTGAGGTTCATTTATTTAGGTAATTGCATGTTAATTTGGCCCAACTGTGAGTCAAATTTGAATAATTTAATAAGCAATAGCGTATGTTTAGGTACCTAAGTCATAAAATTGATAAATTAGCACTTTACACTTTTGCATGTATGTAAGCTGAAACGTTTCTGTAGGATGGACACAGGGCACAAGTTGAAGTTGCATTGTTTAGTTCTAGTCGCCAAATAAAATTTCTAAACATTGCAAATATGTACACAATTAAATTAAATAATACTCCAGTTTGATTCTGAAATAAGACAAAACACAATTTGTGAGCATAATAAATTATGAATGAAAAAAATTAAATCACTTTATGAACAATAGTACATTAATTATTGTACATAGACATAAGTAAAAATGACACGTAAAAATCATTACTGCGGTATTAACTTCACAAAATGTAATCAATTATGAAAAATTAAAATACAATACATTCACGAATTATATAATTACTATTCTAATGCTATACAAAAAGCTCGACAGATATCCGATTTGGAAACTTCGAACGTAGATATAATTATATGTTTTTATAATATAAATGTATATATGCACGTTTCTTTCGAATGTGTTGGTGGAAGTTTGGAGTTTGCATTTCAACACTGAGGCAGTAAAACCGTGCCTTGATTTCGTTCATTTTTTAAAAATTTTTAGTTTTGTTCGAACACTTTACAATTAATTAATTCACTATGCAATTACTTCACTTAAGAACGTATAGTATAAAATTGAATTTTGTAGCTTGCCTGACCAAAAATTGGAGATTTTTACTTGCAGTAATCGGGCTTTGTCTTCTTATCTTATTATTTAGACATCAATTTTATTTCTATTTACTCTATGCCGCACCTAAATACAGCTTAAAACCTCTACTATCCGTATTACTTGACAGTACGTAACTGCCACATTAGAAATCGTTTTCTATTCTTTATCATTTGCTTTAACAAAAACTGGGTTCAAAATAAGTTCAATTAATCATTTCAAAGTATGTATTGTACGACTGTACCCATTACACTTAGACAAAAAAGTAGCATTTATTTAATTTCCAGCTCCGCCTAAAACGACGAAATTGATGAATTCATCACTACAGCTGTCAACGTCTGTTCAAAATGTTGATTACGAACAAAACAGTACTTTGCCACTGGCTGTTGATCAGAAAGCCGTCGATGGATTACAGAAGGTACAATCAACTACCGTAAAAAACACCTCGAATCAAGAAAACGAGATACTTTGCAAAATGCCCAAGTTAACCCCCGGAAATGGAGATATTTTCTACATGGACTTCGAAGAGGTTCCAAGGAAGGGCTATTCACTTTTCGAAAATTCACCCTGTCGTGGTGACAATTTCACAATGTTTTCGATCGATTTGGATTCCAATTTAATTCGACTAAACCAAAATAATACTTTCTGGAAAACAGCAAATTGTACCTATCAACCATTTTGGAGAATTACGAACGAAAGCGATTTCACTTTAAAGTAAGCCGTTTAATATTTATTGCATAACATACCACACAGACACAGTTTATCAAGTTTTCGGTTGCAATTGGAAAATGATAAAATAAAAAAATTCTAATTCTATTATTTAATTTCCAGAGACGGAAATGTTACGCATATTCCCACAGATACGATCATGAAGCTTCCTCCTAACGTGGAACACATTTACATTGAATGTGTCTCAACTAAAAAGAAGTCGAAAAAGAAACGTCGACCAAAACATTTTCATGCCACAGTAATATACGAAGATTACCTCAGCCACGTGCGAATAAGACCTTCACTCGAAAAACTCCTTAGCAACCGTCCAGCCAGTCTTCGTCCAGAAGATTTCCCCAGTATTTTAATTCTCGGCCAAGATTCATCTTCCCACATGAATTTTCGGCGCCACATGCCCAAGGCACACGAATATCTCGTTAACACGATGAAGGCCACTGAATTCCACGGATTTAATTCCCTCGGCGCGGGAACGTTATGGAGCGTCTTTCCACTGTTAAGTGGACTTGATCTCAACCAAATTAATCAAATTATTGCTTCAAAGGATATGGATAGCTGCCCGTGGTTATGGAAGGAACTGGCAGAACTTGGCTATCGCACTAGCTACGCTGAGGATGAACTGGCCATGGGGATTTTTAATACGCGCCCAATGGAAGGCTTTCGAGAGCAACCCGTTCATTACGATTTCCGGACTTTAACGCTTCGTCTTGATAATTTGCCCTATGGAAATTCTTTGTGCTATGGCAACCGCCTAACAGCTGCCGTTGTTCTAGAAAATAGTGTAAATGCAGCTGAAACGTTTGCCAGGGCAAAAAAGCCTTTTTTCCACTTCGCTTGGTCCCAAGCCCTGTCGCACAGTATAAATTACTACAGTGAATTTGGCCAACGTTCTATGGTAAAGTCTCTAAAACATCTGTACGAGAAACAATTGTTGAACAATACAGTATTAGTCATATTCAGCGACCATGGGATGCGGTATGGGAAACTAAGACGGACTACAAGACAGGGTTTCCTCGAAGAACGCCTTCCAATTTTTTACATTTACTTGCCCGAATGGATGAGAAAAAGATTCCCCGCTGCGTACAAAAATCTGAGAGAAAACACGGAAAAACTGACGACGGCCTTCGACATTTATGCCACCTTTAGAGATCTCATTAACATTACAAATATGAAGGACGACAGCATTGCCCAACGCCAACTTGAAGAAGGACTGGATCAGAGCAGAAACGTTAGTTTATTTCTACCTATAAGTCCCAGAAGAACTTGTGATTCGATTGGATTCTCCACCATTTACTGCGCATGCTTGAACCGAACAAATGTTTCACTTGAATTGTCAGTTGTTAGTCAAGCCACTTCAATTACTATTGAAAATATTAATAGACACCTTGCAGCCCACAAGACCAAATGTGACCAGCTTGAGCTGGTAAGAGTGACCTCTGCCCAGCAGTTAAATACGCAGGTGTCCTCTATAGATGAAAGCGATCGATTTGGAGGAACTTTTAAAAAGATTGCTGGAACAATGTACGAAATTGGTTTCGAAACCAGGCCTGGCGGCGGGATTTTTTTAGCGTCCGTTGTTCAGAATAGCGATAATGAAAATAGCACCATAGTAACTACCGATGTTACAAGGGTTAGCGTGTATGGACACGATGCAGACTGTATTGATGTTCGAAATCTGAAACCTTTTTGTCATTGTAAAAAGTAACTAATAATAAATCATAGTGAATAAGGGTGTATAGTGATTGAAGACTAAGCATTACTTATAATGACTGTGCAAACCACTACTGGTATTTGTCGTATCGTTAGTTTCGTGATGGGGCGCGGATATTTGCAATCGGACATTTGCAAACCAATTGTGAAATTAATCAGGGCTGTTCAGCATCACTTTTTCCTACAATTCCAGGTTTGTAAGACCTTGATTTCACGTGCAGATTTATCCATGGTTAACTTTAACTACAGTTAGTTTATCCATGATTAGCGTGTGAAATCCGCACTAACCATCGTTTTTATGTATGGTGATAGTATAATAATGATTACCAATCATTATATTATTTATTACTTCTAATGACTTTATGACAATTCACATTATTATTAATGACTCTTGATAAACTCGCTGAGTTGTTCATACGTAGAAGGTTCACATTAATAATAATGACTTCCAAATCTTTCATTTTAGTCTTGCCAATATTATATTTCCCAATTGTATGTAATTCATGTTTTACATGTAATCCAATTGTTACTAGCCAATCTTTGTTGTTAGAGTTTAATTCCTATTAAACTGTAATGACACACAATGCTAACCTGAATAACACGTTCCACACACAATCTCCTTAATTTCCTGATAGTAATTAAGCTCATGTGATTTCCACTTTTGACTCTCAGTGACGTCAAATGCATTTACGTGACTAGTACGTTCTTCTTATTTAAGTACAGGCAGAAAAGATCTTTTACACATTCTTCCAAGTACCTAAATTATTATACACAAGCTTGTTTGGTTGCATACGTATTGCTTATTTATCGTAATTATATCAGTGCAGTGATAGCTCTTTCTTTTCTATAGGCTGTCAAATGAAGTCTCTGACTAAACATTCTACCCACTATGTATTTTCTATCAACGTACCTATTTATGTATCCATAATTTGTCTACTTTTGTTTGAGTTATTTGTTATGCTTATACTATTGTTGTAAACAACTGTCAAATCATGGGACCAAAAATTTCTGTTGAGTTAATACGCTGTAAAGAAAATAAACACATGAATCATACTAAAGATAAAAACACTGTATTTTTGTAGCATCAAAACCTTAGTCACAATTTAGTGACAGTGACAGTGAGAGTGATTTCAATCCTGGGTGTACAGCAGTGAATTTAATGTATTTTAAGTTGCTTACTGCCTCTCGATCTTAATAATGACTGTCACCCTGCTACTTTTATTGGGTGTCCTAACCCTGCTCATTTACCTGGCGACAAAATACTACATTTTCGACAATAATTTCTGGACTAAGCGCGGAGTCCCTTGCTTAAAACCCGGTGAAATCCCTTCAACATTTCAACGACTAACAAATCAAGTTTCGCTCCGGGATTTCGATGAAAAAGTCTACAAAAGGCTTGACAATGAGAGGTACGCCGGATACATGGAATTGGGAACGCCCGTTTTTTACGTGAAAGATTTAGACCTTCTTAAACAAGTTTTGGTGAAGGATTTCGAACATTTTACGGACAGACGGGATCCAAATTTCTTGAGGAGCGGTGATCAAGTCTTTTCAAGAATGGTGCTCAATGCGCAGGGGAAGCAATGGAAGGAACTACGCTCAATGATTACACCCACTTTTACAACCAGGAGAATCAAAAGAATGTTTCAATCCTTTAATTTATGCGGTCATCACATGGTTCAGTTTCTTCGAGATCAAATCGATGAAGGCTCAAAACAATCTGAAGAAATCGGTCAGTCGACTGAATTAGATTTTCACGACTGTTATGGCCGCTACACGATGGAAGCCATTGCATCCATCGCTTTTGGTCTGGAAACAAAGTCATTCGGTGATCCAAATTCTCCTTTTAGTGTCATGGCCAAGAGATTTACTACCTTTTCGCCTTTTAGAGCTTTCAAGATCATTCTGTTGACTGTAGCACCGGGGATTTTAAAGTTTTTCAAGTTGTCAATCTTTGATGGCAAGTCTTTAGATTTTTTTACTTCCATTGTTACAAAGACGATTGAGTACCGACGGAAGACCGGGGAGAAGCGAGAGGATTTCCTTCAGTTGATGCTGGAAGCCCAGGCAGGACAGCTACAGAACGACCTTGAAGAAAAAAGTGAAGTCCAAGAAAATCTTGAAGGAAGATTGACCAAGAAAGATATTTCTACTATTCTGGATGACTGTACGATCTTAGCACAAAGTGTTCTCTTCTTTTTTGCGGGGTCCCAAACAGTACAAAGTGTCTTAACATTCTGCTGTTATGAGCTCGCTTTCAATCCTCAAATTCAAGAAAGGTTGGCAGAGGAAGTTAAAGAAGCCTTCGAAAACAACGATGGAGATCTTACGTATGAGATGACGCATTCCATGAAGTATCTTGACATGGTCATTATGGGTAAAATTATTATTTATTTTAAAGAATACGATTTTTTTTAAATCATTTAATTGAAGTATTTTTTGAACGTTTTCGATCTTTATTTTGCTTAATTTCAGAGACGCTTAGACTGTACCCGCCTGCCTTCTTTGCTGAGAGACGTTGTGTGCGGGAGTACAAGGTGCCGGGTACTAACATTGAATTGCCTGTCGGAACTCGTGTCATTTCCCCCATCAATGGAATTCATCACGATGAAAAATACTATTCAGACCCTCAAAAATTCAACCCCGAAAATTTCAGTGCTGAGAACAAGGCTAAGCGTCACCCCTACACTTGGATGCCCTTTGGCCAAGGACCTAGAAACTGTATTGGTGAGTTGGTGAATAAATGTTCTGTTAACCTTTTCGAAACGGTAATATAGTTACTTAGTTTTGAATGTTTTTGAAAAAGAAGAATTTCTATTTTTGACTATTTGAAAACGGCAATTTCTAGTTTTTTGACCTTTTGAAAGTGTTGTTTACTAGTTTTGACCGTTTCGAAGAAGTGTCATTTACTAATTTTGGCCTTTTTGAAAAAGTGTTATTTACTAGTTTCGACCTTTTTGAAAATAATAATAAATTATTAGTTTTGACCCTTTCGAAATAGTGTCATTTTTCATTTACTAGTTTTGACCTTTTTGAAAAAGTATTATTTAATAGTTTCGACCTTTTTGAAAACAATAATTATTAGTTTTGACCTTTTTGAAAAAGTGTTATTTACTGGTTTTGACCGTTTATAGAATTAAAGACTTTTGTAAAGCATGCTTTCCATGGTTTGACAGGTGCGAATAGGTACCAGTTGGTAGCATTATAAGAACGTTCAAATAATTTTATTAATTCTGCCTTTGATTTGTTCTTTTTTTACCCTTTACTTAGCGATGCGCTTTGCTCTGACCGAAGCCAAAGCTGCACTGGCTCACTTGATTTTCCATTTCAAACTGGCTCCCGCTGAAAAAGCTCCGGTGCCGTTGACATTGGCCAAAAATGCCCCTATCCTCAAACCAGCTGGGGCAGTGTGGCTACAAGTTACGTCTCGAAGGGAATAATGCCAGGTCAGGGTGCAAAAATAATAATTACTTTGGCAATGTTGTGTATGACTTACCCATTTACAATTACATAATGTTCTTTGTTACAATATATGTAATACATCGGAACACGGCCCTCGTGCATTCAAACAATTTTCATTTCATTTATTGCATGTTGTATGCTTAGACTTAGAAGTACTGAATTTGTGTAATTTTTTCACTATAAATTGTATGAATTACATAAGGAACTCAATTAAACATTAGAGGTAGAGTTAAAAAGCCGATTCTAATTTACATAATAGATAATTCTATTTTATCCGGTAATAAAATTACGTACAAAAATGGCTGAATAAATACTTGTGCTAAAATATTTATAATAATAATGTAAGTCCATAAGGTGATGCAAAATACTAAATAACTAAATACGCATTTACCTTGTTAATATGTTTGTTCTATGAAGTGCCAATACATCTGGTGGCCTTACAGTGGCTCATAGTGTAAAAGCAATTGTGAAAATGGCAAAAGTCAGTAAACAAGAATTCACAGAGAAAACCGAGACATTTTTCCATTCATTCTCTGCTAGTAAGGAGTACTGCGCAGCGAACTCTATAGCAGATGTAAAATAAATTTATACTAATAATAGTTGAAACAATACAAGCTACCATACAGTCGGTCGCTTTTTTACTTTCAAAGAACCTCTAAATTGTTCTGTTAAAATCCTCCAGGGGAAAAATGAACAAGTTGTTTCAGGTCTACTTAATCGGGGTTTGGTTAGTTGGCTTCTACCCCGTCACGAATCCCTTCGCCTCCATAACTCAAGTCAAATTTAGAATCTTTCATGCCATCACCCTCCTGAGCTTGCTGTGGGCATTCCTGCCCCTCTGCGTCGCTTTCGATGACCTTCAAGAAGGGAACGAGAAGGCCCGGCTGGCGGGCCATGGCGTCGCCATGAGCATCATCCGCTACACGATCCTCTTCTCGAAATATCTGGTCAATTTCTTTCTAAGAATCACAGCTGTACTTCATTGCAATGAGCTCATTGACATTGTGACCTTTCTCGTGTCCACGAAGCAGTTCACGAGGTACAATATCAAATGGGACACTTTCAAGTACCTTGTCATTCTGTCCCTCGTATCGATTATGGTCATGGTCATGGACTGCCAGGCTTTGTGGGCCTTCGGAGTTGCTCCAAGTCAGAGTCTAAGTTTAGTCGATGAGGGAAACAATGGAACGAATGTGACCGGAAACGGAAATGTGGGTCAATTTGTGTACACGTACGCCGTCCTACCCGAAGACGAGACGCTCCGAAAGGTCATAATTATTTTGGTGGAGTGGTACTGCAAAACAGCTTCCTTGGTCGCGCTGGGCTACATCGTGGTCATTGGACTGTATTTGATTGAGCTCCATCAGGACACGTGCATGGAATTAGCCATGAAATTCTACACGCTCCATCCAGAAAATTTAAAAATAATGATTGAGAATGACCTGTCCTCCATTGGACTCAGCTACTACACCACCACCAGTATGCAGCCTTGGGATGCCCGGGTCGGGGCTTATTTTGGCTCTGACACGGCCCTAGTTGGACCCAATCCGGACGATTATGACTTCAAGGACAGTCAGAGTACGAAGTCAAAGAAGCTTCAGCAGGATATGGACATCTTTTTCATAACAGGAAAGGGCAAACCGATGGATTATGACGAATTTTCAGATAAATTTAAAAGTTTGAAAGCATGCTTCTGCAAGTACGGCGAAGCTGCTGGGATTTTTTCGCTTTTGATTTTGGTCAATTCGTCCGCATTCATTATTGAAAGTGTGGGTCGACTTGCCTTTGAGGGAGGGCTTGTTGAGGAGCGATTTCGAAATGTTTTTGTGGCCCTTTTCTTTATTTTTATGGTGGCTCATTTTGGAGATTACATGAGTGCAAAGGTGAGACCTTAATAATTATTTACATATGGTCTCAGTCCAGCAACTTTTATTTTTACTTTGTTTTAATTTTTTGTTCAGATGGATGAAAACCGAGACGAGCTGAGAAATGCTATGGGACACTTTGGGTACAAAGGAGAGTCTAAGGCAAGTAGCTTTTTATGTGGTTAATGTCGAGAAATAAATTAGATTCATTTAATAGTAATTATACATTAAGTTCCTTATTAGAATTATTTTCTGCGTATGTTATTATAATTTATTTGATCGACGCATTATCAAAATTCATAGTTAGAAAAAGTGAGCGGCTGGGTGATTGATTGGCAGTGGAACTTGACTGCGAAGAATCTGTTTGAAATGAACCATAGCGTCATACCAGCGGTAATGTTTACATACTTTTCTATCACAGATAAAATATCCTTAAGACTTAATGCTATTGGAACAACAATTTGTCGCCTAATTTACAATGCTGAATGCGATATCTTGCTTAAAAACGGGGTGCTCAGAATGAAATATGTATGATTGATTTTATTGTATTATGAATTGTGTTTTGTATTTGATAATTTATTAGAACCTTGGAACCATCATGACCTACTTTATTTTCATATTTCAACTTAAAATGTCCGAAGACGAAAAGTTGCGGAAGGCGCATTAACTTGGCCAACAAAACTGCAACTACCGTAGAAATATGCATGTTTAAATTACAATTAGAAAATATTATATTTATAAATATTTATAATATATGCACATATTACTTTAGGATCTCTGAATATCAAAACTGAAGTGGCTTGGGAACCGTATGTGTCTGAATTCAAAAAGCATCCAAAAATGAATACAATAAAAGAATATTTAAAACAATAAATAATCATTTTTAATTTTAATAAAAACCAAAATCATCAAAACGCTAAAAATTCCAGCAATGAATCAGATTTTATCTGTTTAGAGAGCTAGACCAGCTGACGGCTACTGCTGACAGTATATATTATAGTAATTTGTTGGCTACCGACCGAAGTTGACCGACAGCGTGTTTTACAAAAATAATTATCGCAAAAACTCTGTAAAATATTTAGTACACGCAAAAATTTGACTTTGTAGGTGTCGCAATAACTAAAATAATAAACCAAATGGCTGAGAATTTCATGAACAATTTGAATGAGATTGCAGCCAACTTTAAGAAGCAGTGCGAAGAAGGGATGACTTCCGGCTCAATAACATCCTGGAAGGATCTCGTTGCTATAGGTTCGTTGCTACCTACTCAATTTCTTTTACTGTCCTTCATACTTTGCTTTATTGTAAAAGTAACTGAATAAATATTTACTAGAATGAATGAAATACATATATATATATATATATTGCCAATTCTTTTAGTAACTTTTAACTAGCTACAACTATGTACAACTACTACAACCTTATTATTATTACCTATACGTTATAGTATAGTCTTATAGTAGTTATAGCTCATAGTGTTTTATGCCGTCCCGATGAGGTATTGTTATAATGACATTTAGCTCAATTTTCGCAACCTGTGACCTAATAAATACGTGCTGGTATATCTATATTATATAGCTCAAAAGAATTACGACGAGGCGGTTAAACAAGGGAAGAAAGGCAACGATGACGTTCTGGAACAAATGAAAAAAGGTAATTTGAGAGTAGAATAAAAATAAATAAATGAGATTGCTACATAAAACAGCGCATTACAATGCTTTAGCACAGATACGTACCTAGAATATCTATATAATATATACATAGGAGTATATCGTCGGTACAGAAGCAACGTGGGGTGTGGGGTGCCTCGCGTAAACTATATCTATGTATTCCGACCAAAGCCCAGTGCTTCTTAAGTTAGATTTTGACGGAAGCCCCAACAATCAACTTTTTACCTGTTTACAAAAGGTATGAAAAATACCATTCGTGTACAATTTGAAAAAAAGTAAAATATCAGTTTTACGATAATTGTGAAAAAAAATAAATAGCAGTGTTACTTTTATTTTTGAAATGTTTAAAAATACCAGTATTTTACTTTTGAGACGTGCAAGCTGTATGTATCTTTAGAGTTTTGAAAAAGTGGGAATTTCATTTTTACTACTTTTAAGCAGTGCAAACATTATTTTCACTATTTTGAAAACATTCACAAACAGTTTTACTATTTTTGAAATTTGTCAATAGCAGTTTTACTATTTTTTTGTTTGTCAATAGCAGTTTTACGCTATTTTTGAAATGTGTCAATAGCTTTTTATTCTTTTTGAAATGTGTCAATAGCTTTTTACTCTTTTTGAAATGTGTCAATAGCAGTTTTACTATTTTTGAAACGTGTCAATAGCAGTTTTTATCTTTTTGAAACGTGTCAATATAGCAGTTTTGATATTTTTGAAAAAGTGTAAATGTAGCAGTTTTGCTACTTCTGAAAAGTGTTAAAATGTGAAGATACTAATTTTACTAGGCTTGATTGTTGTGACCTCCGTTAAAATGACAGAAGGAACAAAATTATACCTATACTACACCAAATTGCTTCTTCTCCCACGATATATGCGTAACCAAATTCAACACCATAAATAAAATTGTGTATAATAAAATAATAAATACTACAGCTGACGACGAGCTAATAAAAAAAGTTAAGGATGCGGAAGCTGAATACAAAGATCGAATGAAAGGCATCTACGACAAGTTACTGGCAACCCCGAAAACACCGGGAAATCAACCTGAAGCCCTCAGTGTATTAGAAACTTTGAAGAAGATGCTTCGGGATGCATTCCTCCTGATTTCGGACCCAAAGTCCGCCACAACCGCCGAGTCTTTGAAGTACATACAATCCTACCAGAGCACCGCCAATGGGGATCTTTCCAAATTTTACAAGGAGGCCATCCGACAGTTAGACAAGGCTTTTAATGATCAAGCACTACAAAAGTTAAAATTTAAATAGATAATTACTTTAATAATTATTATCATTAATTCATCAAAATAATGAAAAATAATATTGATTACCACGAATAATTACGATATACCTACATACAACTATGAATCAATGAAGTTACTGGTTGCACCCACCAAAGAACAACTATACATGATAATTGACAATGATTTGTACTTATCAGAGCAATATTTTCACATTTGTGTATTTATTAAAGATAAATAAAAAAAAATAAATGTACAAATTCAGTAAATAAAAATAAATACAAAAATTACAATTCTGTTGTCGGTAGCTTAGAAGTTGTTGTTTGCGTTGTGTTTCAGTGGAAGCTGCAAGCTGGCCGAACGCCGAATTCTTGGGATCCAACTCGGCCAATTCATTCGAATTTTTCTCCAAGTCAGCCGAATCCGAAACCCGAATCGTGGTCCAACTTGGCCGAATCCCGAACCAAATATCCAAGTTATCCGAATGCCAAATTGTCCAACCAGGCCGAATCCGAACACCTTTCAGATGGGCATGCAAGCTGTCCAAATAAAATACATAAGCTAGCCGAAATCGGAACAAAATATACAAGCTAGCCTAACACATTAAGTTAAAGTTAGCCGAATGCGTTCGGGTAAAGTTGGCCGATTAATTCTGATTTTGTCACAATTAGCCGAATTTTGGTTGCAGTTTATTTTTTTTTAACTATTTTTTTTTTCGCAATGGCGCCTATGTGTAGAGTGATCTGAGAGCGGTAAAAGCATTAGGAGCAATATTTTACGCAAAATTGTGGATCACACACGGTTTTAGAGCTCTGATTTTTTGCACATTCCAAAAGGCACCATTGGTGACAACCGTACTATATGTAGGGTCACTGCCTAGCGTTTTTGTACTTGTAGCTACAATAATTTAAGTTTCGATGGTATTGAACGCCTATCGACCCCTCTTTCGGCACATTTGTAGCCGTAAAACCTCATGCTCAATGTTTGAATGATGGTTTTTCGACCTTTTGTATGTACTTAGTGGTTTTTGGATTATGATACATGTTTGAAAGAGGTCGCGGCCGAAATTGCATCTTAAATTCCATTTATCACTTTCTACAACGCGCAATATGAAATAATTATTTTTCTCGAGCCTAAACCCAAAACGTTGCCCCAAGTTTAATGTCAGAAGTGGAATCATGGACCATATAAATTAATCAAAAACAAATTATTAAAATACGGACAGGGCATCTCGTGCACTCTACTTGTAATTATGTATGATTTAAAAAATTTCTGGTATGCAGGGCTCTAAAATCGTTTGTGATCCATTTTCGTTTGCGTAAAATATTCCGTCTATTAATTTTATCGCTTTCAGATCACTCTACATAGCTATAGGCGCCAGTGTGAAAAAAATAGTTTACAAAAAAATAAACGGAAACCAGCATTCGGCTAACTTGGACGAAATCCAAATTATTCGGCCAACTTTACCCGAATGTATTTGGCTAACTTTACGTGAATATATTCGGCTAGCTTGTATATTTTGTTCGGATTTCGGCTACCTTTTACACATTACATTTGGCCAGCTTGCATGCCCATCCGAACGCTGTTCGGCTTCGGCCAGCTTGGACAATTCGGCATTCGGCTAACTTGGATGTTTGGTTTGGGATTCGGCCAACTTGGACCGCCCTCCGGGTTTCGGGTTAGTAATTCGGCTGACTTGGAGAATAATGCGAATGATTTGGCCGAATTGAATCCGAAGAATTCGGCGTTTCGCTAACTTGTTTCTTCCTCAGTGTTTCCAAGACCCAAGATTCGATTATTTTGAAGGGAGAAGCGACGAGTGGCTTAGAGAAGGTTGGTTGCTGTCGATGAGAGCGTTTGGCTCGAATAAACCTAATATTGACTTACGTCGCATCGGAGATCTTTTAGAGAAGAATCTGCCTAGTAACATACCTATATATAATTACTTCGAATACTTCGATCATCCGTACCTACTGGCACAGTACAATCAACCAAAACAAAATTAGAGAAATTCCACCCCGAAATGTTTTTTTTCCACTAAGTTCCTTATTAAATATCGACATTTATTATCGCGTAAGAAAAATAAAAGTACTGAAAATGAGCTTGCTTACCTTGGATTTATTCAGTTATTCTACTAGGTGCTAAAATTTTAACTGGCACACTTAATTTTACGATCAGTTTTGTTTCGAAAGAGTGTGCAAAAGCAGTGACTGTAACTGCTACTCGCAATTGACGATAGTTTCAACAATTTGCTAATTATTGTGAGCTACGTTGTCGTTAATTAGTTCTACTAAAACATTCAGAATTTACGACAGTTGACAGTCTGTAATTACCGATGACAGACAATCAACATCTATGTAATAGCCAAAAAATTAACTGTCGTCAGTCGTTGACCGATGAGTGTTGAGTGTGACCCATTAAGGAAGTTAAATTGGGTTGACTGGTCAGTGCAGATGATGCTGGTGGCTTGCATAAATAGAATAATAGACAAAATTCAACAAAATGCACAGACACAGTTGGAAAGGATATAAAGGGCTGTCAACAGAAGAAGCTTTTGATCGACTTTTTATCGAATTGACTGCTACTTTGGACAAGTACCTTGCCGAGAATGGAAGGTAACATTACTATTTTCAATTTTAATTAATAATGTTCAATGTTTATTTGTGTGGGAAATGTTTTTTTAGTATTTTGCAAGTCAGTTGAAAGTAGGTTGTTGGTAATCTTGCTATTAATTCTTGCTTTTTCGAGTCAAAGGCAGTCGAATAAATCAAAACGTTAGACACCAAATAAGACGAGCATAGTCTCATTCGAAGCGCAACTTCAAAATGAAGAGCACACTGAAGCGTGTTTTTGCAAAACTTAATTAACTATTTCGCAATTCCTAAAAACGTCGTAAATTTGGCCTATTTTTGACGATTTTCACTTTATGTATTGAACTAGTCCTCCATATCTCAACGGATTTCAACGTTTGTGGTCCCATTCTAAGCGCAATGAAACGTATAGTGGAGTAACGGAGTTGTTTTATTGAAAAACGTCAATTGGATTTACGTAAATTCAAAAGAAACACAAATGTTGGGATAAATTTTGCATTGCAAGGACAGGTGTGACTAGAAAATAAAAAAGTTGTTAATCGAATTCAACGCTTTTGGTTTCATTCGAAGCGCAATTTTAAAACAAAAAGGAGTTAAAATATGCGTTTTCCCCCTAAAATTGTTGGTTCTTACGCAATTTGTACAAAGGTTTTCTTTTTACCTGTTTTTGACAATTTTCACGTAATGCAATGACCTCCGCCGCCATTTTTATCCGGTAGTAACGATTACGATCTCATTCAAAGCGCAGTGGAAAGCAGAGGGACTTATAATAGACAGTTTTTGAAACATTAATTGGATTTACGCAATTCCCCAAAAAACAAATTTTGGCCGCATTTCTCTAGCCAATCTTTCCAATTCAAAAACGCGATAAGGCGGTTGGTGAGCCGAATAACCTTAGACAAGACGGCTTAGTTAGGTAGTATTAGGCCCGAAAGCTCCACCAAGATGGCGCTTCCTGGAAGGTGCAGGTTAGAATGCTCACCTGACTAGGCTAAGGCAAGGTTTTTTGTTGGGAATACTGAGCCCTGAAGGCTGAGGATGAAAGGCTCAGGTTAGAAGGACCAGGCAGAAAGACGCGGGTCAGAATGCTCGAGCCGGAAAGCTCCAATCTAAACGCGTTAGCAAACGTTCCGTGCTGAATAACGTTAGGCAATAAGGATCAGTCAAATATAATTAGGCCAGAAGCCTCAGCCACGATGGCTATGGCACAATAGCTCTGGCCGGAACTCCCAGATCATGAGCGTTCCGGTCGGAATGTTCAGGTCAAAACGCACAGCAGAATAGGTTAGGCTAGAATTCTCAGTCCGAAAGGCGCATGCCCGAAGGCTGAGGCCGGAATGCTCTGGCCGGATAGCTCAGACACAAACGATCAGATGGAATTGCTGGGCCTGAAAAGCTCAAGCTGACAAGCTCATGTTGGAAAGTTTTAGCGCGAACGCTGAGCCGAATAACATTAAGCAAGAAGGCTAAGTAAAATAATATTAGGCCAGAAGGCACAGCCAAGATGACTCTGGCACAAGCACACGGCCAAAACGTATAGATCAGAAAGCGCACCCCAATAGACTGAAGCTAAGTTATTTGTTAGAACTGCGGAGGATCCAAATCTAAAACCGGAAGTCTCAAACCAGAAGGCTCAAACAGGAAGGCACAGACCAGAGAACTCAGTTTAGAATGCTCAGGCCGGAAGGCTCAGGCCGGAAGGCTCAGGACAGATGGCTCAGACCGAAAGGCTCAGGCCGGATGGCTCAGGCCGGATGGCTCAGGCCGGAAGGCTCAGGACGGATGGCTCAGGCCGGAAGGCTCAGGACGGATAGCTCCGGCCGAAAGGCTCAGGCCAGGTGGCCCAGGCCGGAAGGCTCAGGTCCGATGGCTCCGGCCGGAAGGCTCACAAGCTGACATCCGAAAGCTAACAGCAAGACCCACGAGCCAGAAGGCTCAGTTAAACCGCCTGAAAGACCCATCCTATAAGACAAAGCATGGAAGGCACAGCATGGAAGGCAGGCATAGCCTGGAAGGCAGGCACAGCCTAGAAGGCAGGCAATGCCTGGAAGGCAGGAGGCACAGCCTGGAAGGCAGGGAGAGCATTGCAGGCAGGCACAGCCTGGAAGGCAAAAACAGCCTTGAAGGCAGGCACGGTTTGCAAGACAGGCACAGCCTAGAAGGCAGGGACAGCATGGCAGGCAGGCAGAGCCTAGAAGGCAGGCAATGCCCCAAAGGCAGGCACAGCCTCGAAGGCAGGCACAGCCTGGAAGGCAGGCACAGCCTGGAAGGCAGGCACAGCCTGGAAGGCAGGCACAGCCTGGAAGCTGGCACAGCGTGGAAGGCAGGGACAGCCTGGAAGGCAGGGACAGCCTGAAAGGCAAGGACAGCCTGAAAGGCAGGCACAGCCTGGAAGCCGGCACAGGGTGGAAGGCAGGGACAGCCTGGAAGGCAAGGACAGCCTGGAAGGCAGGCCCAGCCTGCAAGGCTGGCAATGCCTGGAAGGCAGGTACGGCTTGCAAGGCAGGCACAGCCTGGTAGCCGGCACAACGTGGAATGCAGGGACAGCCTGGAAGCCAGGCACAGCCCAAAAGCCCGGCACAGCGTGCAGAGCAGGGACAGCCTGGAAGGCAAGGACTGCCTTGAAGGCAGGCACGGCCTGCAACACAGGCACAGCCTTGTAGGCAGGCACAGCCTGGAAGGCAGGCAGAGCCTAGAAGGCAGGCACAGCCTTTCAGGCAGGCACAGCCTGGAAGGCAGACACAGCCTGGAAGGCAGCACAGCCTGGAAGGCAGGCACAGCCTGGTAGCCGGCACAGCGTGGAAGGCAGGCACAGCCTGGTAGCCGGCACAGCGTGGAAGGCAGGCACAGCCCGAAAGCCCGGCACAAGGTGAAAGGCAGGCACAGCGTGGAAGGCAGGTACAGCCTGGAAGGCAGGCACAGCCTGAAAGGCAGGCAGAGCCTAGAAGGCAGGCACAACCTTTCAGGCAGGCAATGACCCGAAGGGAGGCACAGCCTCGAAGGCAGGCACAGCCTGGAAGGCAAGCACAGCCTGGAAGGCAGCACAGCCTGGAAGGCAGCACAGCCTGGAAGGCAGGCACAGCCCGAAAGCCCGGCACAAGGTGAAAGGCAGGCACAGCGTGGAAGGCAGGTACAGCCTGGAAGGCAGGCACAGCCTGAAAGGCAGGCACAGCCTGGAAGGCAGGCACAGCCTGGGAGGCAGGAACAGCCTGAAAGGCAGGCACAACCTGGAAGCCGGCACGGGGTGGAAGGCAGCGACAGCCTGGAAGGCGGGCACAGCCTAGAAGCCAGCACAGCGTGGAGGGCAGGGACAGCCTGAAAGGCAGGCACAGCTTAGAAGGCAGGCAATGCCTGGAAGGCAGGAGGCACAGCCTAGAAGGCAGGGAGAGCATTGCAGGCAGGCACAGCCTGGAAGGCAGACACAGCCTGGAAGGCAAGAACAGCCTTGAAGGCAGGGGTAGCATGGCTGGCGGGGAGAGCCTAGAAGGCAGGCAATGCCCCGAAGGCAGGCACAGCCTCGAAGGCAGGCACAGCCTGGAAGGCAGGAGGCACAGCCTGGAAGGTACGTACAGCCTGGAATTCAGGGACAGCCTGGAAGGCAGGCACAGCCCGAAAGCCCGGCACAGCGTGGAAGGCAGGGACAGCCTGGAAGGCAAGGACAGCCTGGAAGGCAGTGATAGCCTGGAAGGCAGGCACGGCTTGCAAGGGAGGCACAGCCTGGAAGGCAGGCACAGCCTGGAAGGCAGGCACAGCCTTCAAGGCAGGCACAGCCTGGAAGGCAGGCGCAGCTTTATAGGCAGGCACAGCCTGGAAGGCAGGCAGAGCCTAGAAGGCAGGCACAGCCTGAAAGGCAGGCAATCCCTTTAAGGCAGGCACGGCCTGCAAGGCAGGCACATCTTGGAAGGCACGTACAGCCTGGAAGGCAGGCACAGCCTGGAAGGCAGGCACAGGCTAGAAGGCAGGCACAGCCTGGAAAGCAGGCACAGCCTGGAAGGCAGGCACAGCCTGGAAGGCAGGCACAGCCTGGAAGGCAGGCACAGCTTGGAAGGCAGGCACAGTCTGGAAGGCAGGCACAACCCGGATGGCAGTGACAGCCTGGAAGGCTCGACACTGCCGTTAGGATGTTCACTACTGGGACCACTTTTTCTTTTTAAAATCCAAGGTCATTTGCGAACATTATTCAAGTACGCTTTACTGATCTTCATGAATTTTCTTGGGACGCTGGCGCATGCTTAAAACTTTTTTTCGCTCAATGCTCCAGTTTTGGTTTATTTTATTTGTAATTCGTTTCTTTGAAGGATTTCACAATACTTCTGATTATTAGGTCGGCTAAATTTTTGGGCCTAACTTTCTGATAGTTATATGAATTAAATATTGTAATTATTGCTAATTAGTCTTAGTAAACGATTACGTTCGTGGTTTAATGGAAATAAACAGGTTTCAAGAAAATCCTAGAAATACTGATATTTTACATGTAAAATCCCATAAGGATTTGATTTTTTCAGATTCAATTTTTTTTGTGAATTTCGAAAATGAGCCCAAATTTTTATGTTATTGGTACTCACTAAAGGTAGTGGATCACATTAATGTAGTCATTGCACAAATCGGTAAGATACACTGAAAAGCTATACCTTGAAGCTACGCCTAACCTCTTGAGCCTTCTGACCTGCGTATTTTGGCCTAAGCCTTCTGGCTTCAGCGTTCTGGTTAGAGCTTTCTGACCTGAGCCTGCTGGCCTAAACCTACTCGTCTTAGAGTGCAAGCCCAAGTGTTCTTGGCCGAACCATGTTTCATAAAACTTCTCGGGTAGATGTTCTGGCCTAAGCACTCTGGCCTGAGCATTACGGCTAGAGTGTTCTGGCTTAATCCGTTTGCCCTGATATTTCCTGCCTAAGCCTACTCGTCTGAGAGCTCTGAACAATATGAACCAAGCATTCTGGTCCGACCCTTCTGGCCAAAATCATCTAGCCTTAGGTTTCTGGAATAATCCTACTTGACAATGCCTTCTAGCTCAAGCCTACTCATTGTTAGTCAAGAAGGCTTAAGCCAGATTGCTCATACC
>JAQFZC010002011.1:0-25458 GCA_034695205.1 Dicyrtoma fusca | reverse complement strand
CCCCCCCCCTCCCCCCCCAAAGTATTGCTACCATTATTAACGTACAGAAATAGTATGCTGTATTTAATTTAATTACAAATAACGCGCTTAATTTATGCAATAATGATTTTCAGTACTAATCGAGAATATTTACAGAATACAAAAATTAGAAACCTTCTGGCGTATTCCGGTTAAATGAGTAAAAGCGCCCAAGCAGTCAAGTACTGACCGTAAATGTGATATAACCTAACACGAAATATTAAAGCTCTAAGACTACAAAATGTTGAAAACACGTCCAAGTCACCCAAAACAAGCCGACGGAAACACTACAGCCATTAATGGATTCTTATCTAGGGTCTTTGCATTTACACTAACCGTCCTAAAATTCTCTTTAGACATGGGTTTCAAATTAAGATTCAGTCCAATTCAAAGAATCGATCCTACTTCTGATCATCAAAGGGACATCAAGTTCTTTCGATGCAAGCCACTGCCAGCAAAACAAAAGTTTCATTACTTCTGCTGCTGGGTAAATTTTGTTCAACTATCCTTGTATAGTGGCTTCATTATAAATGGCTTGGTTCGCCGGATTCACAACCAAGATTATGGTGTCGGCACCGCAATTCATTTTCTAAAATTTATGTCCTTTGCACCTGCGACGTTTGCTTTCTTGAGCATTCTTAGACGGCCCGCCGAAGCTGTGTGCATTATTAACAGCGTGGAATCTATTTTAAACAAATTAATCCGTAAGTAACTATAGGCTTAGAATAATTTTTCCTGCATATTTTTACTAGTTTATACACTAAAACTTAAATACATTTTAAAAATTTATATACATACAGGCAAAGGCTACAAAGTGACTGGATGGTGGGAGTGCATTCCTTCATGCTTCCCTATCCTTTGCGTTTTATACTACGCACTTTGCATGAGCGGATTTTTTATATTGGCAATAATTTTCATTCCAAATCATACCATGAACCTCACAAGTGTCCTGCCTTTCCAACTTTCCACCAACTTGGCTGTGCTTCTATTGTATTGTATGTACGACTACTGTACTTTTTGGGGAATAATGTTTTCAAGTCTACTAATTATGACTGTCACCTGGACGTACTTCATGAGCGCTCTACAGTGGCTGCCTATACTGAAGTAAGAGTCTTTGTTACAGATAAATGAATAATCATTCACATTATTTTATTATTTTATTCATATTGTTTGAATTTTTAGATCTTTCGACTCAAACAATGTAGACTTAATAATGAATCCAGAGAAAACCTACCAAAGTAAATTCCGCTTTTTCTCCGAACTCTACATTTTGAATGTCATCTTCAATGATTTTCTTTACGCCGTTATTTCGATAATGGTTTTTGGACTTTGCGGAATGAATACTATTTGCTTGTACGTTGTGCTGACGGCCTACTACACTCTTCCTCTCCAAGTCTACGCCCTGTTTCCAATTGCATCTGGCATTTTGATTTTCATGAACTTCGTCGTTTTCACTCAATTTGGTCAGATAAGGAATCTCTCTGAAAGGCTTCTTAAATTGTGGAAAACACAGATGTGTTTGTACAGTGGGTGTTGCACTGAGGGCAGTTGGGATGCCCAAAGAAAAGGCAACGCTAATTTGGGATCCATACGAGTTGTGGCTAGAAAAGGAGAGACATTAGTTTCGCGTCAAAATGAACGGAAAGAACTGAGATTTAAGCTGAAGTCACTGAGGAAATATGGGGTGCGAATAGCCACCGTTTACTGTAATGTGCAAACTCCGCAAAGAATGACGGAGCAGGTTCTCACTTATTTAGTTCTCATGCTGTCTTTTAAATATCATCATTAAACACGGACTAAAACCAGTTACCGTTTACTATCTTTAGGTAATAACCGGAATACTAATACTGCAGCACTGCCAAATTGAATACTATATTCTTATTTGTCGACGTTTAATTTTCCTTTTGTTTTAAACAATTTGTGAGTGAAGTCACAATTTGTAACGTTTTGTTTTAATAAAGCTACATTTTTCGAGTTGAATGCTAAAACGGTTATATATTTATAAATTATGTTCTCAAAGGGAATTTTTTGTAGTAAAAAAACTATTTTTTAATTATTTGCCTCAATTCCTCTTTTTTAAGCAAATTGGAATTGGAAATTCTCAGTTTTTTCAGCCAGTACTGCAGTACTTTAATCGGAATAGCACTATCTGATGCATAGAAATGGTCAGCTCTAAATACTGTGCATCAGCGCAGAGTTGAGCTGGGTTCTAAATTTTTAAAAACATTTGAATTCTGACCTACAGGCCTACGTTGCGCAGTGCAGTGGTCAACTCAGGTTCAAGATTTGTTTTGACTGATTTAAATTCCGCCTTAATTCAACTGTACAGGTTGTGATCAGAAGTTATCTGTAAACAATGCTATTTAGTATTTCAATATAATCATATCCTTTGATGATTATGGAATAAAATAGGCATTGCTTGTACAGATACGTGAAGAACATTTGCTATAGTTTGTGTCGAGAATTCCAGTGTATGTAGTACATAGAAGCCCATTTGGGGATTAAAATAACTGGTTGAGTAACTAAAAATAAATAACACTTTAACTAACACAATCGGTCAATTCCTTTTGCAACGGCATTTTCTTTTCCATACCTAATTTTATATATAACTAATGGCAAGAATAAAAGTATTACCGGACCGACAATTGCCAAATTATTAGTTAAAAGGCCACTTAAAAATAGTTCGAATTAATTGATATATACTGTAGAAAGATACACTAATACTAAAGCTTACAACATACTGAAAAATAAAGTGGCTGCAATAAATTATACTTACAAGTAAGCACAAATTAGATCTGTCAAGAAAACAGCAGTATAAGTTAATTAATAGTTCTAAACGATATGCATACATTTAGTTGTAGATTCAGATATAATTCATGTTGTTGCTTGACAAAAATTTATAAATAAATAACAGCAACAAGAAAAATCTTCGGAGTTGGAAGTATGTGTATAATTTTAATTAATTTTATGTCATAGTAATAGCCTACAAGTGGTCTAGTCCCTCAAGCCTGTGAAGTGATCAGCAAGCATGATTGCTCATTTGGACATTTTAATAAGAAATGAAAAACAAGAATGTCCGCAGCCCGCAGCCCTCCTGCACTCTATATGGCATTAAAAACAATATAGCAGGAACAAAGTATGTACATTGTAACAATTAAATATGGGACCACAACAGTACAAACAATATTGCCAATACAAAACCATAACTGACAAGGCCACTCCAATCAAGTAAATTTTAAATGTCCCTCGAAGCAAACTGTCCTCAAACGTAACAGGGCACAGTTCGGGTTTGCCAGCTAAATGTTCTTTGTACTTTACTTCTTCGTTGAATGTTTTTGTGTGCCCGACGATCCTGGGATGACCTGCAAGCTCTGCAAGTACGTGAGGTATAAATTGGTAATTAAGCCTACAATTAAAACCCAAGCTGTGTTATGCCACCGGATTTTCTTGCGGCAAATTAAGTTTTATTTGGATAACGTGAGCCACAAATGGAAAAATAATGAGTCCTGCTCCATGTGTCCAGTGAATTCTCCAAGAAATGAACGACAAAATAAGAATTAAGGAAACAAGCGTTGTTTCTAGCGTTGCCCACACTGTGGTGTCAAAGGGAGTTTAGAAGCTATAGAAGCAATTCGTCGAAATTAGAATGGCTGCTGGTAAGAAGTTGTTCACGGGTCGATCCAGCAATTACAAAGAAGTTTGCTTTATTTGCCCCATTATATACTAGTTTTGTTTTGAGCCCAAGTGCCATGAAAAAGCAGGAATGAGCGTTAAATTTACTGCTGCCTTTAAAAATTGTGAAATTTAATTTTTCCGACAAAATAAAACTAAACTTGAACATTACAGTTAAATAAGGGTCTTTTGTCATGGCAGCATGTACTAGATTCATGTGTTTGACTTGCTCCAGTTGTTTGACAAAATTGCCGTAGTTGTAGACTGCTTCGAATAACCCGTGATGCATTTGTACGTCGTGTCCGAAAAAATGGCGTCTTTCCTTTTGCAAGTTTTCCAAAATTTTCCCGTAGGACTTCCAGCTTTGAGAAATTACAGGATGAGATCGCCTGCAGGCAAACTTACCGTCCTCGCACAGTGACCGTACTTGCTCAATCTTTCCGGAATGTGTTTCAAAAAGAAAGAAGTTAAGTGGAGAAATACAGAAGGACTTCTTTACGTATGAAAATGTTTGCGCTCCCTGTCTCCCGTGTAACAAGGAGGCCATAAGCATGAATATATCTCGTTTATGGTCAACTTGTCGTGAAAATCTTTGGGGTGAAAATGGATGGTTTAGGACAACTTCACAGTTTGCATCAGAAACTATTGAGATCTGAACGAAGCAGACTTTTTGGCGTTTCGTGACCTGATTTTTCCTGGAAATTTTGCTGACATTAAAAACAAATTGCAGAGTCGACTGGAAGATGAAACTGAGTTCAGAACTAAGTTCATCTTACACAGCTGTTACGAATGCGTTATGGTATCTTGATTCCTGTTTACGCATCACTAGAACGCTACAATTGTAAACCTACAGCACTTTATATTAGTAGTAGTATTTTAAATGCTAGATATACATATGATAGGCAAGTATTACTACCTGAAAAGTAGATGTAGCCGAGAATATTGTAAAACTATACTCATAATGACATGCGAAGTATTAAAAAATACTTTTGCTATCTTGTTTGTCACACATTGCTTATTTAATTGAGAACACTGGGACACATGTTAGATGTGACAAACAAGGTCTAAAGAAAATAAACATTATATTAGAATGCTTTTGTGGTAAATAAAAAGATTGTTTTGCTTACAAAACGATTGTTTGCTCTCATTACCTATACTCAATAAAAGTTAATAATGTATACAAAGTTAGTATTAAATATCACTGTAAAAAATTCCATTCTTATACATACAAGTACATTTAAATACGAATATATAATACTTTTAGACCTATTTTTTCTTTTGGTTTGGTGGAAGGTTGCTTATATAGACTCAATTTCTCTTTGTGCATGAGAACGATTGTTGAATTGGATCAATTTGTCTTTAAAGTAACTATAACTACAATTCTTATAGTTATCATATATTCTGCATGGAAGTACTCGCGGAAATGACTAGGAAGCATAGGTAAACTAATACAAGCAGCGTTAATAATTTTAAAGTTGTCAAAGTTGTTCAGTAATTTACGCTGGCAAATGTTCCACTTTCACTTTTTGCACAACTAATTTTCAACAGTTACAATTGAAGTACATATGAAGATTTATTTCTTAAGTTGCCGTACTCAGGTGTGTAATTTGATGAACTTTAAGCTAATATATTTTAAAGTACTAGATATATAACGTGCCAAAAAAGAATTAGGAGGTCGCAAAAGACTTTATAAGCTTGAAATAAATCTCAACATTCAATTTAATTTTTTTTTAAACAATCTTTACCACTTTTCAAACCAGTTCCCACTTGTCGGAACAGAGTAGCTCTGTATTCTGACTCAAATTTTTTTAGATTAACTTAACGTGCCCGCTTGTTGAAAGGGATATACTTTTAATTGTCTTTCATATTTTTTGAACATTTCACTTGTTTGACCCTATTTATTAGCCGGAAAATCGAGCGAGGGCAAAATTTCCCAAACCATTTGAGGGGAGTGGAGGGTGCAAGGGCACGCGAGTTCTCGTTTTCCCTCAGTGGAATTTTAAATAAATAGCTTGGCTGCAGTCGGCTGGCCTCATTATGGTATGAGCTGAGTGGACTCCTCACCCCGAAAAGTCCCCTCCACTCAATAAGGGGAGGGTGAGGGCACAATTTTTATTTCGGTTTGAGGGGAGGGGAGGGTGAGAGAGAAAATCCAAAAGCAATTTGACGGGAGGGAGGGTGAGGGCAAAAAAAAGAATTTGAGGGAAGGGGACGGTGAGGGCAAAAATTTAAAAAGAATTTGAGGGAAGGGGACGGTGAGGGCAAAAATTTAAAAAGAATTTGAGGGGAGTGGAGGGTGAGGGCAAGTTTAATGCCCATCTATGACTGTAATTGTTGGATTGATATTTGAATCCGTGGATGGTACCATTTTGGCTTCACAAGTTCGAGTTAGAAATAATATATGTATTGCTGTCTGAGAATGCCTCAGGGGACGGGTGTGCTTGGTCCGAAAAAATTTGATTCTTTTGCTCATTTCAAATGAGTTGTAAATCACGTTTTGCAAATTTTAAAGGTGCGTAATACGCCGTAATACCACCTAGTGGTCTCAATGCAATGGTCCGTTCCGTTCCAGATTTTTGGCTTAGTTCTGTTCCGTTCCTAGCCTTAGAACGGAACGGACCACATAAGAACGGTCCAAGTCAAAAATAAAATTAACAGGTCGTCAAAAAGTATAACGATTTTAGTTCAGTACGGTTTATAACAATTGCGGGTATTGTAACTATTAAGTCTTTATATTTAATTCACAATGAAACGTAGTGCAATTTTAATTTTGTTTTTCACCTCTTTTTCAAAGTCTATAACATAACGGGTTTTACATACTTGTGAGAGTTGTACTTTGTAGTTTTGATCCATTTGAAGCCGTTGCTTTACTTGTTGTTGTTAATTATGTAGGTCAATCAAACTATACATTAAATATTGTGATTATAAAACCACGTGAAAAAAGTAGAGGGCATTTTGGTTGTACCTTAATTATCTTACTGTAATCATCAACAACCATAGGTCTATGTTCTAACGCATTTCAAAGCTTAATTACTATACACATGCTTAATCAGCTCAGTAATAAAAAGCATTGTTACAAGCGTTATTAAAATCACAAAAACTGAAAACAAACTAAACAAAGTTTTGATTAAACAACATTTAACATGAAATTATAGTTGATTGTGGGTATGCCTATTTAGTTTTATATAATACAACGTTTAGGTACAAAATTCTAATAATACACTAGGCATGCCTTGAATAATAGCATCTGAGATCATGTTCTACGAAGTTAATAAAGTAATACAATTTATCACAGACTAGATACTGACTAGCCCAATGACTCCGAATATCAAACGCTCCTTTCTCTCCCAGCATAATGGTAGGTGCATTCAAGTTGGCATTGGTGATTTCACTCATTGCGGACGCATCTATTACCCGCAAGTTTCTTGTCTTGAGTAATCTACAGGTGAAGTCAGTTTAACAGATCGAATGATTGGTAATCGTAAACCCAACGTACCTATACATGAATAAGAAGTTTTAATTGTTAAATCGTTGCTAATCAGCTTAACTTACCTAAATTCTGAGTCGAGAACTGCTCTAGTATCATTAACACGTTTTCCCATCCTACAAGTGCAGCAAGGATGATAAATTGTCATACTAAAAGTTTGTACATAACACTCCCAATACGCGTAACTTCCGAATTCGTGCATTTCACAACCCGGAAGAGATTTTTTCGGCAATCTTGCTCCAAGCTTTTGGTATGTTGGAGACTCTTCAAAGTTTTTTAAAATTTTCTGTATGCCTATTACAATTGACATAAAAATTAGTTAATAAAAGGTCTTTGAATTAAAATAACAAAATATTTGTAATTATTTACCTTCAACAAGCACCTGAGTATCTCTTGGGTCACTCAGATATTTTGGGTCGATAATAGGTTTCGAAAATGGATAGCTGTTCTCGAGTAAAACTTCTCCTACGCTAAACGGGCGACCTCCACTTACAAGAACAAAATTGTGGTCTTTCATTTCACCTTCTTTAAAGAGGGAAGTTAGCAGACCTGGCCTAAGGTTAAATATGTCCTCAATTACTTGAACAACAGGACTAGATCTTCGGTGAACAGCAATTCCAATCTGATGCAGAAATAAATCTGGCCAAGACGGGTCTGTCAAGGAGCTAGAGAGCGTTGCTGTGCCGGCTGATATAATGGAGGCCGCGGGACCTGTAATTAATTATACATTTCAATTCATATTCAATAAAATGAACAAAAAATGCACAGTTACAACGATACAAAAATAATCTTCTTAATTAGACGTACATATAATTAGTTTTTAGAGTGTAAATAACTTAGTTTGAAAGCCCGCACCTTTACGATCAACTAAGAAATCTAATCCTGTTGAAATGGAAAAATTACGATCAGCCTTCAATGATATGCTATCATTGAATGTGATTGGGCCTATCACAGTCATTAAATGGTCCTGCAGATTTCTCCCAACAGGTAAATTCACACGGCATTTAATCTGTGAACCGAGACGTATACCGTAACAGTTTGATTAACAAGTACCACAATACAAAATTATAAAATTATTAGTCACATAACGAGACCGGTAAAATATAATCATTCCAAAATAAAGATATATTTGTACAAAATACCCCTTTGGAATTTAAGTGTCTTTTCGGTCCAATCCCTGATAGCATAAGTAAATGAGGGGAATTAATGCTCCCAGCACTTAAAATAATTTCTTTATTTGCACGCACAAACTTCGTTACTCCATGTCGAATGTAGGTAACTCCATACGCATTCCTCTGAAGATCAAGGTGGACCTGCGGATATGGACGATGCGGAGTCAAGTACAAAAAAAGAACATTACAATTCATGAAAGTATGTTTCAGCAAGCTACAATGTAAAGTGTCCGATTAATCCTACGGAAGCGCGAAAATATTAATATTGCTACTTATAAGATATTAAATTAAAAATAAAATGAACTCCTTACTTTGATTACGTGAGAGAACCTGGAAATGGTTAAACTTGGTCGATCTTGAATAGGCTTTAAGTACCTTCTGTAAGTATCGGATCTAGATCCTTTATACAGAGTTCCTTCCGTAGGCATAAAACCTGGTACATAACAAAATATAAAAAAAATTAAGGTAGCTTTTAGCTTCAACCGTATCAGTGGCACTACCCAGTGCAGTAACCTCATAATCTCATAAATAACGATTACAGCTATATCTACTTTTGGTAGAAATTACTCGTATAAATAATCCTACCTTCCGTTTGATAATTATTCAAGTCCTTCACTGGATAACCCATTTCCTTTGCAGCTTTTAACCATTCACGCAGCCCCGGATTAGAAGTCTGCGATTCCACACTAATTGGTCCAGAATTCCCATGAACTGTTTCTGTTTTTTAAAGAAATCGAATCCAAGAAATAAATATTTTTATCGTAAAATTAATTATGCTCCATTATTATTTCCAGCACGATGATTTTTCTTATTAGTAATGCGTACCATTTGGAAATCGTCCTTTGTAAGTTTCCATTTTCTTAAAAAACTGTACAATATTTTTATATTTCCAATTATCGTCCCCAGTAATATTTGCCCATTGATCAAAGTCCTTTGGATTGCCTCTCATATAAATCATTGCATTCAGGATGCTGCTTCCACCCAAGGACTTACCCCTGGGCATAAGAGTTGCCTAAAAATTAAAATTCAGCACAATAGTCTGTTAATAAAGCTTTTAAACAATTATGAAAGGCAGGAAGAACATAATCAATCATATAAATAGTCTATCACTACATAAATTCTATAGCTTTTTAATATTAGGACGGTTTTCATAGAGTTTCGCACATTATTTCGGAGTCCGAATGAAGCATTCTTCTGAGGCAAAACACTGTACTGCCAGTCAACTGTCGGGGTACTTAACAAAACTGGAAGTGCCGCCGGTATGTATGACAGTGGATGGGGATTCCCGCCTGCTTCAAGTAATAGTACCCGATTATTCTGTGACAACCTATTCGCCACGACTGCCCCTGCCGAACCTCCGCCAACTGTAATATAAATAATTAAAATTAGTTGTGTAGAGTCATGTGAACAAAATTAGTTAAGTCAGATCTGATATATGTACTACAGCCAAACAACGCAAATTCAGTAATTTCCAGAGTCCTCGTCAATGTCCGAATAGGTAAACCTATTCGGGATTGACAAATCATGTAGGTGTTGAACGCTTTCAAGAAGGTCAAAACTAGAAGCTAACATTTTCAAAACGCGCAAAGCTAGAAACTAACTTTTTCAAACAGGTCAACACTAGTAACTAACACTTTGAAAAAGGTCAAAACTAGAAATTAACATTTTCAAAAAGGTGTAAAATAAGAAATTAATACTTTCAAACAGGTCAAAACTAGAAATTAGCACGTTGAAAACGCGCAAAACTAGAAACTAACTTTTTCAAACAGGTCAACACTAGAAACTAACATTTTCAAAAAGGTCAAAAATAGAAACTAACACTTTGAAAACGCTCAAAACTAGAAACTAACTTTTTCAAATAGGCTAAAACTAGTAACTAACACTTTCAAAAAGTTCGAAACTAGAAACTATCAATTCCAAACTAGTCAAAACTAGAAACTAGCACTTAAAAAAGATCAAAACTGGAATTTAACGTTTTCAAAATAGTCAAAACTAAAAATTCACATTTCCTAAAAGTTGAAAGTTGTAAAACTTGGTATAATTCCTTACCAACAATAAAATCGTACACATCAAAATGGAAAGGATTTCTAAAATTAGGATCTCGAAATGCAATGTTGACATCCTCAATCCGTTGCATGTACGAAAAAGACGCGGCCACAACAGCAAATGCCGGCAGTGCCAGTGGTGACACGCTATTCAGAAGTGACAGAAGAAATGACGGAATTGGACGTGTCACAAAATTACTCACAGCCATTAGTATTTATATTAAGTATCAAGCAAAACACAAAACACAAACACCCCCAAGTAATTATAAACACTAGTTGATAAGGTCACAGTCAGTTGATAGTTGACAGTAGTAAAACACACAGAATCTAACAATCCAATTTAATGACTGCTAACTACACTGCACATTTTTACAATTAAAAATCAAACTAACTAAAACCGAAGAATTATGTATATTATAATTTATACAGAAAAACAGACAACTGTCAACTGTCGAAAGCGACGTTGGACAAAATCCGAAAACTGACAACTGACCACTGTCAACAGAAACGAATAACAGGTTTACCTACAAACTACGCAAATATTTGCGATCGGTCAGTCATCGTATAGTTAATAAATGGTCAATTCAATAGTTAAAAACTACTAACAACTAACGACTTTACTGACAGACAACTGACTGACGAGTGGTTACCTTAGACATTCTTCTGTCCACGTCTTGAGCTGATGTTGGATGTAAGATCGTTTATAATTTTAATTTTTATGACCAGTCTGTTTTTTATTTATACATGTAAAAACTTGGTACTTGAATGGCTAGTACTGGTGCTTGCATTGTTGGCATTATTTGGCGTAGACCGAATGGACGTGACCGATCGACAGATGAAAGTCAGGTCTCGGGGGTTAAAAAACCTAGTTGAATAGGTATCTAGTAGCTACTACATATTACATTCTGAAAAAATCATATTAGGGATGAAAAATGAAGGAATAAATAATGGATTCTTTTCCTTGAACTTCCTTACAATTAACTTGAAGCTGACTTTATAAAATACCTAAATATGTAGTCAAAGAATGCAACGCCAGTCAGTCCAGTCACAGTAGGTGGTTAGTTACCCCAGTCCCAGTCCCAGCCCCCATTCTTCAGTTGCAATTGTAGTTTCAACAACTTCAAGTATTTTCCAGCTCTTATAATTGGATATTGTAATTCTTGCACAGGTATATCCAACGGGAAGGAAATACCTACTTGATATAAGTAGAGATAAGGATAATTTTTTTTATTAGATAGGTAAATCTGAACTACATTCAACATTATACAATAATTATAGACAATCAGAACCACACACATATAGCAAAATTCCAGACTGGCAAATTCTAAGTACAATTACTTTTGCCACTTATATGTACCTACTTACGCTGAGAGCAATTCCTTGAACTTCAGTTAACTTTCGTCGTAATTTTTTTTTGGATTTCTCTATTTCTCATTAATGATGCGGGTTTAGAATACATACACGAAAGGCGACGGTATGATAATGATAATGAATGTAGATAATGTACAAGATAAGGGAAAAAACTGGAAATTTCGCATCTCTTATTACGGATAACTATTATTATTACGCACGTAGTAGTAAGTAGAATTTTGTTAATCTTGATCAAAAGCCGTTTTGTGACTGGACTAGGCAAGCAACTTTTTGTGTTGTATTTAAGCTTGGATGCATCATCACTTCGCATCATCAGATCACACTTTTACTTCTACATTTTTGTTGAATAGCCACACATAAGTTGCAGGTCCGGTCCTTCGACAGTTGACGTCGACACAGATCAGAATTACAAGTGAATTGACGTCAATAACTATAATTTAATTCGAATTTATTCTTAATTTACAAAGCGGGGCGTGCGTACGTACAGTTTAAACTGAATTCTGGTTTGGAGCATCTGCTAATTTTTTGTTAATCACTCACACGCACGCACGTGGCAAATAAATTCTCTTTCATTCATGAAGAATTTCCTTTAAACTTTGTACAGTGATGGAAGTTTAAAGATGTTCCGTAGAGGCAAATAAATTTCTGATCTATCGAACTATTAAGCAAACTGAGTGAGAACTGCAAGAATAATAAACTTAACACTTTTATTATCTATGCACTTCGTCAGCACTAACGCACTTCAAATAGTCTTTTGTTTTCAGTATCTTTATTTGCATAGGTAGCATTATTGTGCGTAAGATTAAGATCAATCTTTCTTTCAATCTAAATATAAAAACTTGAATATAAAAACTTGAAGTGCACCGCAAAAGAGAAATAAAATGCTAACTACCATTTATGTGCACGTGACACCCTACTGTAGATAATTACATAACTATTAAAAAACTTGTTACATATTAAGCAATGGGACACGTTATTATTATAGGCAATGTGTAATTTTATCAGTAGGAGGAAATAGTAATAAAAATAATAGTGATAGTAATAAAATTGAGCCAAGGTCAGTCTTATCTTGTCTGAAATTACTTTACTTTGACCGATACTATAAGTATATGTATGTCAATAATGTCAATATGTACATATAATCGAATTTACTCTGCCGTCCCGTCGGTCAGATTGAAAAATGTTCTTGAAACAAAGGGTTTTATTTTAAAAGATATCGCTCCATAAGATACAAAATGACGCTTATTGAGTATAGATTGAAAGCATAAGTGACTCTCAGACAAAGTTACGATGCAAAATAACGCGTAGCCATTAAACCATACAAAAGGCCACAAACTAATAACTAATTTTTGCACTTTTCAAAACATGAAAAACCTGGATTTTAACTATTAAAACATGCAAAACTTAGTGTTACTTTATCGAAACTTGCAAAACTTGGGTTTAAAAATATGATTAGTGCCTCAAGAATGTAAAAATGATGACGTTTGTAGTCTTTTTGTGCTTTTATAGATATGCTTCATTTTGCACCTTAACATTTTGCCTCCGCGTCACTTTGCACTCACGCAGTAATGATACGTGTCATTTTGCCTTTTAAGCAGCCAATATGTTTCTAATCTTAAGCTCACATACAAGTTAAAAAAAATGTATAAAAATTATAAACTGGAAAGCCTCGTATAGAGAAGCTATGTATTTCCCGGTAGATAAGCGCAAGTTTTTATAGTTTGGCATTATTCCTTTTATTCTGATCTTCGACGTGATCTTCCACGTGTATAGTTTCTAATTTGCAACTGCGAGATTTTTGTCTTTTGTACTGCGACACATTCGCATTCCTAAATGGCTTCTTTGCGGTATAGTCAATATCTTTTATCTTGATTATATAAATGGGTTGAATCAAGTCGTACACATGCTTTGACTACTGAATATCTTTGTCCAACCATAAAACACAGTTGACTGAGTAGAAAAGTAACTATGCTTCCGTATTCAAACGTTGGACAATATAATAATTACTGATTACTGTCCGTTTAAACTAATAATTAGTATGCATGTATAATAGTACTGAGCATTTGCACTGCGCTGCACTGTGAGGATAGCAAAATAAAAACCGCAATGTAATTATAGTAATGAACTACTTACGTACATTGACTGCATATCTCAATGCAAGTTAAAAGTAAAATCCAAGTATTTTTTTAAAGCATCCATAATAACTATGTTTTGTAGTTCAAAGGCAACAATTAGAACTGACATTACTTACAGAACCAAAAGAAATTCTATTAAATCCCATCAGTCAGTCCATTGAAAAGTCCGTATTATCCATAGGCTTGGATTCATCTGAAGTGTACAAGCAGGATGATAGACTTGTTGGACCTTGAAGAATTACTTGAAGATGATATAACATTAAGATCAATTAGTATGTAACTTAACTAGTACTTTAACGGATGAACTGGTTTTTGTGGGGCCGAAGAAATACAAGACGATAAAAACTAGTATTGAATCAATTAGTAATTTCATAGAATAAGTTGATTTTGTAGTAAACTTAAGCCACGAGTGAGTGGCACGAATGTTTCTCAATTCAGCAGCAAACTACATAATGCAGTTTATATTACAGTGTGCCCAGGTGTGATTGTGATTATTATTTTAGGATTTTACATATTTTTTTTTATATTCACTTATAACGAATAAGTTCAGAAAGCATTACTAATTACATTTGTTTAACATTCTGACGAATTTGCGTCACAGACGATTTTACCCCTTAATGGATTTTCCCCACAATACGGTTTTGTTGACATGATACGAAAAAAATCGAGCTTATTGTTGAATAAAATGTCAAATAATTTTTCTGCTTTAACATTATGTCGCCAAACGGGTGAACTGCAGAACGAAAAGCCTCAAAAATGCAAAAATGCCATTAATAATTAGTAATTAGCAATAACACGTGGTTTATATTAAAACTGAAATAATGCAACAAAATTAATAAAAAGGGTTTCGCCTGACCCACAAAAAATGAAAAAGAAGATAATTTTGTAACTCATACAAACTACACACATACATAAGTACATTTAGTAAATCTATTTTAATCAACAAATTACTTAAGTAAAAGTACTCGGTTGAACTATTTTTGTATTATTTCACGAATTATTGTTTTTATTTCCATATCTTTTCAGAATTAAAGAAACTCATACTACAACCACATCAACCTAGCCTATCTAGTGCAGCGTCAATATCATTCTCATTGCATTTCAATTTCAACTTCAACACGTGTTGTGTAGATAAATCTCCTCTTCACCAGAAATGACTGCAGTTGCCAGGCAACGCGCAAACTGCACTATACGTTTTATACAATATTGATCAAACTTTTTCTTCAACCAATTTTAAACTCAAAGCAAAAGTCAGTCCAACAGAACCGACTTAAAAACTCTAGTCTCTACAAAAATTACTTTGTCTTTTATAAAAAATATTTTTTTGGCACTACTGCCTTTCTGCTCTGCTCCTCACTATCTCTCTGCACTACATAGTTATTTTAAAATCTCCATTAATTCTGGGAATTTACTCGAGTCGAGATTGCAGCTTTTCCGTGTTCAGGTTCAGGTTTCAGGGAAGTTCAGCCTTAAAAATTAATTACCAATCTTTCAATTACTCCCGTTTATTGTTAATCCAACAATTCCATAATAATTTCAATTTTTCGAAACTGACTTGCCCGTGGCCGTGCCTCCTAGTTTCATTTCAATAGTAGTGTGCGAGGTTTTTTGAATTTTGACTTTTGACTTTTGCACGTTTACATAATTACGTACAATTAATTTCAAATATGTAGTTCAAATATTATCACACATCATTACATTTGACAGTAAGTAATGACTGTACACCTAACCCCAACTACACTACTGAAATTAAAATCACTTTAAATAACTGAATAATGAGGCACAAGGCAACAACAGCTCCTACTGCACCCAGTACTTAAACCTTAAACTACCAATTAAGCCCGTCAACAGGGAAAACCTACTACGCGTAGGCAAGCCAAAATAAGACAAATCAGCATATTGGTTGGTAATAATTTATTACAATTTTGTAAAACTGCAATTGGTGAGTGAAATAATGATAGACTACGAAAATATTGATTTAAAGTAGTACTCGAAGCCCAAAGTCCAAAGTTTAAGCGCAGGAAAGCAGGCCAAGACCCAAGACCACAAAAAGTATTAAACTCTAAATAATACATTCTGTTGACGATACAAACACATTCGTAAAACGAGCAAAGGTCAACAATGCCAGGGAAAAAAGGTGGAAAAGGCAAAGGAAAGAAGAAGAAGGAGAACTTGACAGAAGACCAAAAGAAAAAATTAGCTGAGCAGAAAGCTTTGGCGGAGCAAGAAAAGATCACACGTCGCCGAGAAGTTACTAATGCCTTTCTCAGAGTAAGAACACTAACTTAACTAAAATAATAATTCTTCTAAAAAACACATGCATAAAACTTATCAATATTGATTAGTGATTAGTGAAACTGCCTGTACATATTTCTAAGTCGGTATTTCCCTAACAATTTAAAAATGATTATCACTGAAAATCTAGCTATTATGTAACTATAAAAATTGAGAATGTATTTAATAATTACATCGTAATTCAATCATTTCTTCAACAGCTCAAAAAAGAAAAGGAATATGAGTTAATAAAGCTCAATACTAATAAATTGCTGGACCTATGGCGTCCACGGCTTCGAAAGCTCAAGATCGACGAGCTCATGGATGATTATAAAGTAACCCGTCATCAACCTAATTATGTTTATTCAAAATCGAATATAAATTTGATGCAATTTTAAAAATTTGCATGCACTAATGGTTAATATAATTATAATCTGCAATAAAGATGATGCGAAATGCCTTCGAACGAGCGTTTGATCGAAAGCACAACCTCATGAAAGAGCTTCGAGATAGCTTAGATAAAAATCAATCCGATTACGATACCGCCGTGGACAGCCACATGTACAACATCGACAAACTAATGGGTAAAAACGCAAAAAAAGCATTTAAATGCCAAATCGAAGTTTATTTCGAAAGGAAGCCTAGAAAAATTTACCTAAATATGTCGCATTTTTCTTTCCCTTCACAAAGAGTTCTATAAAAAACGTCTGACCGAAGTCCGTGAAGCTTACATCTATGAGCGTACGAAGTTAGTCAATTCACTGATGGAAGAAAGAGCTAAGATTCAGTCCTACCAGGACAAAAGTCTAAAACAACTTCGCAATGGAATGACGAAGATCACAAATCATTTTAAGGAGCAAGCATCGGAAGCCAAGGCTGACTTTGCCGTGCGAGAGGAAGAGATTCGGAACAAAGTACAGATTATGATTACAGAATTACATATATTTACAATCTTATAAATATAAAACATATAGATTCAAATTATGAATTAACAGCAAAAACTATTCCAGCAGTCAACATTTAATTTAACATTGTTACCGGATTTCAGGGCATCGAAGAAGTTCACATCATAAAGTCAAAAATGGACCAACGGATGAATGACATGTGGAAGGAAATGCACGAACGTCTTGTTTCCTACGATGTAGCCAGTTTTGACACGCAAAATATTTATTATTAATAATTAATACCATTATTTATTATTACTCATGGGTTTAATCAATCATTAGTTGTATAGTGTTGTTTTTATTGTTTTGTTTACCTGCAATTTTCACTTTTCAGGTGAATGTTAGTACCAAAAGAACAGAGTACTTGGACTTCCGTGAAAAGGATCTCGTCATGTCATCGTTGATCGACTCCCAGTTTTGCAGACTCTACACTCTTCGAGTACAGATAACTAAATTCAAAACATATTAAAGATTACCAATACAGTTTATTTTTTCCTTTAATTTGTGCACAAGAAAGAACCAATACTGAACACTTTCAACAGTTTCAACATTTGTTTCCCATACAACAGGACGGAATAAAAAACTTGACGACTAAAACAGCACTATTTGAAAAGGCCTTAGGTCGTTTTATAGGGGAACTTCAAAAGAAGAAAAAAGAATATCGGGATGCTTACGATGAACTGATGACACGGCATCGTGACTTGGTCTCCACCAGTAGCTCATCTGTTCGATTCCTGGCACTCGAAACTTGCAATGTTCATGAAGTAATCTGAAAATAATACATTCAACATTTTGCTTTTGACAAGCAAAATGAAGTGAAGTGGGTTAACTATTAATTAAGATTGCAAGATTAACACTTTTTTGATGTTGAAATTATGTATTTCATTTAAGAAAATGGACGGAATGATGACCCAACGTGAGAGACTTCTCCGTCTCATCGAAAGATGCAGGAAGCACGAGCGGATGGACGAAAAAATTGATCCCTTCCTTCTGAAATGGAGTTTAAATAATATGATCGGGGATGACGGGGAAGCGAATAGTAACGCTCAGGAAAAAGAGTTAACTGCTCGACCAAAACATTTTGTGGACACCCATGACCTTCAGATGTCCGGTCAGTACATTCTTCACGTCAACCCCATCGTTCACGATCTCACTTGTGACTGCAATCCATGCACCTGCGAGACTAGTTCCGACGACCGAATGGGGTTAATCGTTCCCGCTAATAGGGTAACAATAAAACTTCCAGAACTTTTTCTGTTTAGCTTTAGTTTCACTTCTGCCATCTGCTACCAATGCAATCTGGAGAACAATTAATGCTTACGTAGTAACTTACGTACTTTTTCGAAAGGGTAAAAACTAGTTACAACCAACTACCAGTTTCAGAAGGTGTAAAACAAGATGCTAGGTAGGTACATATTGTATTGGCATCATTTTTAAAAAGTGGAAAGGATACTTACATATTAAAAATTCCCATTTTTCAAAAGAGTCAAAACTAGTACATAGTAATAACACTTTAAAAAAGGTCAAAACAAGAAATCAATGTTATCAAAACATTCAAAACCAGATAATTAGCATTTTAAAAAAGGTCAAAACTGGAAATTAACATTTTTCAAAAGGTGAAAGGGCAAAGGGTTAAAACTAGTAAATGTAACACAAGGGTAAAAATGGTCCCAAAGAAATCATCAACCTTTTCAAAAACAATCAAAACTAGCGATTAGGATTTTCAAAAAGGTGAAAATTGGAAATTACAATTTGTAAAAGCTGTCACAACTAGAATTTAACATTTTCAAAAGGGTCAAATCAAGAAAGTAACATTTTTGAAAAGGTGTAAAACAAGATTACAAAATTACGTCATCAAAAAGGTTATAAATATGAGTTCAGAGTCAAGAGTTAGATACCTTTGTTCTAAAATGATGAATGAACGGTCAACTGTTTATTACAGCTGGTGAAGGAGTTTGCGATTTTGGAGCGCTTTTGGATTCGTCACAACCGCGTGAGCTTGGAGCGAGCAGCGCTGGGAGTTCGGCGGGAAGCGCTCGTGAAAGATAACACCAAATTAAAACTGGCTCTCAGAAACTACATGGGCGGCTTGAATCCCTTCGCTGAAGATGTTTGCACGGTCCACGAGAGAGTAATGGTAAATAATAATAACCTTCCTTTCCCTTCCTTTTATGATTCCTTTTCCATCCCACTTTCCCCTCCTTTGCAAAGTCCCAAAAATGAAAGTATTGACAAACAAGAAGAAGAAGCTAACAAACCTAACGCCAAGGCCAAAGCGCAAAGTCAGAGCGCCAAAGTTCAAACTTCAAAACACAGAAAAAGCGGGAGGTTCGTAGTAGAGCCTAGATTTAAGCGCGGACCCTTTCGTGGAACTAATGTGTCTGAAGGAAGTCAAATTGTTCGACAGTTTCAAAAATATTATGCAAATCAAAACATTGATTTTAGTTCGAATTCACAGGCAGCAACATCACAGTACCCGATAGTTAATAGTAACAGGCTAACGCTAGCTCACTATTGTCAACCTCAACTGAAGACCTTCTAAATTAGTCTTAAATTGAACGTTTTATTTACAAATATTTTTATTTACTTACTGTATTTTTTGTTTGTACTGTAAAAACGGGCCCTGTTTGCTGTTATTTTAATAGTTATTTTCTTTTATTTTTTTTAAGCTCCTTTTTTGTTTGCTTGTTTTTTTTTGCATTAGGCCAAAGAGAATAAGAGCACAACCCAGTTGTTCAGGAGGTTTGTACGGGAACTGAAAAGGCGGGAGCGCTGCCGGAAAGTGGGTGGCATTCGAGTGCCTTAGGTATAAATATTCTCATGTTTGCTTGGTGTAAAAACTTGTACGTACTCTGACCTCTGACTGCTGTAAATAAAATAATAAAGCAAAAATGGCACCAACATTTTCACAAAAGCCATTAGCCATTATATAAAAGCCATTAGCCATTATATACAGTACATATTAATTTTTAACTTTATTATTTCCATGCTTACTCCACACTGTTGGCCGTGAACACAATATTTTTAGCATTGCTCACATTGCGGCCGGTATAATTTATTTTCACTTTGAGTTAAACACTTTCCAAAAGCCTACTTACGTCATTTTGCCTCTTAAGGCACGACAGCGGCAGATTAGATTGAAAAGCAGAGCCGGGTGCAGCAGCAGGAGCCCTCTGCATAGAGATAGAGCCAGCAGAATCGTGGTTGCCGTACCGTTTCTTTCTTGGTAAGGGACCGTGTACATATAACGTTATCACTATCACATGGGGGGGAGGGTTCGGCCACCTCCATGAAAAAGTGATAACGTTATCAATGGCAGGGAGTGGGGGTTCTGCACATAATAAAACTGGTCACAACTATATATACAAATTATCATTGTCAAAAGGGTGATAACTGGAAATTAACGTTTTGAAAAAGGTTAAAATCGCAAATTAACCTTTCCAAAAACATTCAAAAATAGTATCAGACACTTTCAAAAAGGTTAGACTTAGAATTTAACAACGTCACATTTTTAAAAAGGACAACAAATATAAAATAACAGTTTCAAAAGGGCCAAAACTTGAAAATGACAATTTTAACAGGACCAAAACTTGAAATTGACAGTTTTAAAAGGGTCAAACTTGAAATTGACAGTTTCAAAAGGTGCAAAACTGTACAAATCACCGTTAATCGGGAGGGGGGGGATGGAGAATTTGTGAGAAGTGCAAACGTCATTTATATACAGCTCTAAAGGGGACAAACCTCAAGGAAGATCAAGGGCTATAATAATACGCACTTCCCTGCCGGCACCGGAACCAGCCACGTGCTGAAGTCGGTCTTATTCACGTGAATACATAATAAATTATTGATTGTACCAGTTCAGTCTGTTCAGTTGCAATTGCAACTGCGGTCTTTGTGAGTTGATTACTAACTTCAGACTAGCATTTATTACCGTAGGTAATAGTAATAAACATTATTATTAGAACGTTATGTAATCTTCTGCAATTCTGCTGGCTAGTTAGCTAATAGTTAGACTGTTACTTGGAAGTTGCCAGGAATACGCAGTATTGAAAGAAATCGTCTATAATTGCACCCAAAATTCGACCTAAAAAGGTACGCATTAGTGAAAGTTTTGAATTCGGTAAAAAATAATATTATATTATCTTTCCATCTTCCGTCAGTCCAGGTTGCAGAATCATCTGTAGGTAAGTAAACTTTAAACTTGAACTCTTTTTAAAATTAAGGTTGAAGGTTGAAATTGAAGTTTGAAGTTTGAAGTTATCCGTTTTCCGCAGTCAATCTATCTTTTGTAAACCTGTTTTGTTATAGTTTTGAATCATTTGAATTAATTATTGTGTGTTTGTCTAGTCATAGTCACCTTAAGTAAGATATTTATTTTTATTCTAGTAGGTATTGTTTGAATATTTTAATTTGTGTCATGTGTGGCAGAGTGTGAGCGGAATCGTCATCGTTATTTATAATGGAAAGCGGGGAGCTTTTTAAGAAGACCCAAAGGGTAGCTCATGTATCCAAGTTTCAGGAGCACGAGGGGGCCATTACTGAGAAGCAGAAGAATAAAAAATTAAGAGCGTCGCTGAAAAGTCTAAAATCCTCCGCTGCTACCCATGACACGGATACCGAAGATGATGACTTGGTAGAATTTGTCAAGTCGGTTAAGTCAAAGAAGAGGCAGGCTTTTATTCAGTCACAGTCCCAGCAGGATGGCTCTTCAAAAATAAATGTAAGTTTTTGTCCATCATTTTCACACTTTAGGTCACATCAAATACGCAGATGCAAATATTTGGGTCATTGACAGTTTGCTACGTACTAACTTGGTGACCATTTTTTGATTTTTTTTTTAGAACGTAGGAGATTCGGTGTCATCCGTCCGTGTCATTGCTAGTGGGGTAGTGACTAATAATGATGTTCTTCCTCTTTCTCACTTAAACTCCGAGGATCCAACCTCTTTAAAGTTGAAGTTAAAACTAGCGGACGTCGGCTTCTACAATTTGCGAGCTGCTACCAAACCGGATCAACTGAATGAGAATGCATTGCTTCTAAGACAAGTGAGACGATCATACCTTCAGCGTGAAATATTATTCCCAAAAAGGAAAGCACCCAGCTCAACTGAAAGAAAACCAGCAGCTGCTTCAAATGAGGATGACATTCAAATAGTAGCTCAGCATTTCAGCAACAAACTTGAAGAATTGAATGGAGCTGTGAAGAAGGAAACATCTGGGAGGGGTAGGCCTAAAAAGACAAAGCCAAAACCAAAACGGATTGATCCTGTAATAGCGGAAAAGATAAAACAACCTTTGTCAAAATCGGCTGGCGCAATGGCGGCTCCAAAGAAAATGGTGGAATTTCACGAAGCAGTGTTTAATCTTAATTCAGTAAAGTTTTCGGAAGAAAACCCAGCACCAGTAGTTCTTCTCAGGAATAGTGGACGAGATATGGACTGGGATCAGTTTTTATCCAAGCCGGAGAATCTTAAAAATATTCCGCCAGTCAGCTTCTTTAAACAGGTGCGGTATAAATAATTTAGAATACTTTTGTATTACTTCGGCTTCTTAATGTATTCAATATTTAGAGGGTACAGAAAATGATCGTTTTTTTTTCGAACTTGTAGGCTCCGTTCTTTGATATCTGGGATAAAATAGCTATTCCTGGTATGTTTATTGAACTGAGGAATCCGTTTGTGAAGAATCGCGGGGATGTTTTCTGGATTGGGCGTGTCGTTCATTTTGCTGGTATGTTGATGTAAAAATGAGATTTGCTTCTTCCCATTTTTATTTTTATTTACATTCGACGTATGTTTTGCATCAACTTTACGAAAATGTGATTGTACTAAAAATGAGTATTCATACAAAATATTTTCACAGGCTACAAGGGTCTTGTGAAGTTTGAAACGTTTGAAAATGCTCCCACCAAAAATAGTTCAAATTACATGGTTTGGATCGGTTTTTGTACTTCAGTTCCCAGGCCTCTTGGTTGGTGTGCTAAAAATGGGAAGGAACTTTCTCCTGGACCGAGTAAGACAGTAATTTAAAATACAGTTTAAAATTTGAATTAAAGTACTGTCATTGGTGAAATGTTTTGAATAAACTCATTGTTTGGATAGTCGTGAAAATGAGTGCTACTAAGCTTCAACAGAAAATGGCAGACTTTTACAGCCAGGCACATCCAACCGTAGCAGATGATCATGAATCCATGCTGTTACGCCAGTTCGAAATTGTTGAGAAAACGTGGAAACCAAGCGGTAAATATGAAGCTTTGGACTTGATAAATTTACACCAGAATCGACTTGTACGAGTATCAGCCATTGTAGGGAATAGAGTCAATGTTCAGTATTACCAAGACCAGAAAGGTGAGTATGAAGATCAGCTTGAGGAAGGATTTTGGTATCACTGGAAGTCGGACCGTTTACACAAATTCATGTGGAGTTACACTGTCGGAGTCCACCTAAATGGAATAGATCCAGCTATCCGTGGACTCGTGCTGCCCCCCGAGACGTTTCCTTCATGGCCAGAGGATAAAATTAAGATAGAGTTGGGAATGCGACTTGAAGCACGTCATCCATTCAGAACAAATAAAATTGTAGGAGCCGTTATTATAAAAGTTCTCAAGTATGGCCACTTCATTGTGCAAACACGAGATGTAGAGATGCTGCGCCGCGTCAGTTTTGTCTTCCACGTCACGAGTCCCTTCATTTTTCCCGTTGGATTTGGAAAATCCCACAATATCAAAGTGGAATTTGCTGTGGATGATTTCGGCGAGCGACTGAATACGATAGTGAGCGAAACTGCGCCGTGCTTGCGGTTGGATCTTCTGCCTCCGGTAATTTCCTAAACTTCTGCGAGTTTTACTTACAAAAACACTTTAAAGATGTTAGATACCTTACTTATGTGAACTACTGTCAGTTATTATTCAATATATTTTATATTCATATTTTGCAGCGAACACCACACAGGTTTAGTGTTGGCCACAAGCTCGAAGCTATCGAGGTCACCACTTCAACCTACATTGGTCCCGCTACCGTGGCCAAAATTGCTGGGCATATGCTCTACTTATATTTTGACGGATGGAGGAGTGATCTTCAGGATAACTATCAGTGGGTAGATGCGGAAGCTAGCGAGATCTACCCTGCTGGGTACTGTGAACTCATGGGATTGGATTGGCAAGGGACAGTTGGGCGGAAGTAGCGGTCAGAAGTGGAGCCATGGCTACGAACTACGTAATGGACCAGTTGATAAAATCAGTGTTTTAGTTTTTTGAGGTTCATATCAATGCCAGTATTAAATTTAAGTGTTCTCAAGCAATTAATTCAGTATTTACGTTACTTATACTCCTCTGTATCCTCTGTACCCGTGTGCAGTATATTGTTTGATTTATATATACATAATTTTGTATTAATCCCGAATGCACCGGCATCTTTTTTTTGCGTACATTTAGTGTAGATTTTAAATACGATGCTGTTTATCTACGTATGATGTTTCCACGGGGTCACTTTTTATACTTATTTGACTATGTTTTACTTTTTTGCTTTATATGTTGTATGTTGGGAGGATTTGGCATTTGCTGGATTGAATAACATTCAATTCAAACCGGTATACACGGTTTTTGTAGTCTGAAAATCGCTTCCTATAGTTTTTTCTTCTAAATATTGTAAGCTCAGGGTTGTTACTAGTACTTGGCTAGTTTTAATTATAGAAATAAAGTATTAATTTGTAATGAACATATGTTTTAGTAGATCATATTAACACCTTATTAATATTTTAGCTGCATTTTTAAAAGAAACGTCGTCAAAATAATTAAATCCGCGGAAGAGCGAGAATCAGTTGATAAGTTAAAGTGTACTAAGTTTATTGAGCATCTTGTATTTAAATATTTACTATTACTATGGCGATTAAAGTATGTAGCTATATATATAATACATCCGTAGATTGGCAATAGAACTAAAAGCCGTAAGATGTCCTAAATCCAATGGCAACCACTGCAATTGTCAATAGAGTAGAGTACATCTGAAACAAAAAAATCATTTACGTAATTACTTCGCTATTAAGTTTTACTTTTTTCAGATATTTATGTTTCCAGTTTTACCGCAATTATTGTCCAAACTTTATATTATGTAACTTTACCTCTCCAACGAATCCAGGGGTGATTTTGAAGAAGGATCCAACTGAAAATCTTTCCTCTTGTAAGTCCCACAGGGTGAGCTTCAAATTCGTGGAGTCCAACTTCATCCATCTTTGTTCCTTATTTAACCAGCGATTTATCCTCCTCGACTAAGACCTTGATTTCACGTGCAGGTTTATCCATGGTTAACTTTAACTACAGTTAGTTTATCCATGATTAGCGTGT
>JAQFZC010002010.1:0-25471 GCA_034695205.1 Dicyrtoma fusca | reverse complement strand
AATAAATGTACTAACAATTTTCTAGTTCTTTTGTAAGCTGCGACGGATTTCTTTCATGAGCGGTCTTGCCTTATCCATCTTCTTGGCCCCAGAATACAGATGCGCTCTATCTTATGTCACAATATATTATAATCGTCAAATAATGAGGCTTTTAAATGGGAAAGCAAAATGCAAAGAAGAAACGCAAAGCTGTCGTTGCAATTACGATTAGTTTTGTAGTTGCACTTCAATACTGTCTTTGGAACGGCTGCACTAAACAACTGTGTACCTAATATGTAGATTTGATGGGGAAGTAAACAATGTCCGTTCTGTTTATTATCAGTCAATTTACGTAGATTGTTCTGACAACACCACGACTATTAAACATTTTAGGGCCATAAATTTGAATACTTTTGCTAAACAAGGCTAAATACTATACCTGCAGCCGAATTATGGAGCCATTTCTGAAGTCCAATTTGATATTCCTATGGATTTTTGGATATTTCCCAGTCAATTGTCCCTTTAGACAAGGATTTGACAAAAACATGCGATTAACAAAATTCTCGATTTCTTTTCTTAATGCAGTACTTCTTTTAGTTGTTGTCCCTTCTTTGTACATCAACGACTTTTTGAAAATGTTATCTCGTTTACAGGATAGTACAGGTTTATCTCTTAAAATCATGTTAACGTTTGGCAATCTAGCAATGCTCGAGGCAGACATTGTGCCTCGTATCATTGGGATTTTTTATGGTAGTTACATTTGTGAATTGATACAAAATTTGGCTTCTCACGACCGTTTTGTCAAAAAGCGTAGCAAACACAATTCAAAATCAAGCATTGGAGAGGGTGGAAGAAGAAGTGGCATAGTTTTCAAAATTACTACAACTCTCAATCTAACAAAAGCTAAATATTACGTTAGGTATTCAATTTCCTCATTTATCGCGCTTTGGTCGATGGTTCTCTACATTTGCGCGTGCTTTATGCCAAATGCCGCTGATCCGAGATCTACTCCAATTATCACGTTCTTTCCGTACAAATGGATTGAAGATACGGGCAAAGTTGTTGCCGAATTCTTTTCTGTGATTTCAGTCACGGTCACCTTGGGCTTTATTGTAATGATGGGCGTGCAGTTAATTGAAAAGCATGAAAATATTTGCAGAATTCTTGAGACCAAAATGCAAACAATAATTTACTATCCTGATTCCGACTTGAACACGATTTTTGAATCGAAAAAGTTGAATATTAAATCGGAGGCAGAAGATTTTGAGCAAAATTATTTTGAAGAATTTTCAAAACTACAGCGATCATTTGACTTGTTCAACAACGTGGCCGGCGTATTGTCTTTGACAAATTTGATTAATTTGGGAGTTAGAATAAGTTTTGGAATTTTCTCCACATTTTGGCCTCTTCATGGACATGCAACTGACACATTGGGGTCTGTTTATGCAGTAATGACGATTATCCTTATTTTAAGCATCGGCAACGAAATAAATATGCAGGTAAGTTACAGGTCGTTGGAGCAAACATTTAATTCAGAATAATTGAAAACTACTAAAATCTTTTAGGTACGTAAATGGAAGAAAACGTTGAATCAGCTGGTATTCAAAGATAAAATTTGTAACGCTTCCCTTCCAGATAAGGTGAGCTTACACATGAATGTCTTAAATCAGTAATTTGTCTCTATTAACATTGTAATTAAACGTGGGATTGAAAAATACTTTTGCAATCAATCAGATTGTCAAGCAGAACGAGTGCATCAGTAATTGGGACTGGGAATTTCACGGAAAGAATATTTGCAGAATAAATTATGGACTCATCCCTGGGGTAAGCACGCCAAAATACATTATATTGGTATGTTTTATTGGTTTTAGATTTGTTGTTGGTCCTTAATATGAATCTTCTTACATATCTGTTTAGATAACTTGCACTTTGATGGCTTATACGACATTTGTCATTCAACTAAAGCTCTCGGAAAATCAAAATAAGAAACTGGGTTAAAAGATCGGGTCGTAATATCCTAGTCGTTGTAGTATTAATTTTGCGCGAATGCTAACTGTAAGAAGCATCCCATTAGTGCCATTACTGTAATTCAAAATTATTACAGAATTAATTAACTACTGGAATTTTGAGCATAAATAGTTTGTAAATCAATAACAAACTTATTCAGTTTCAGTCTAAATAACATATTCTATTATCTATTGGAAATCAATAACCAGTCCAAGTCACTTTCTTTCTCTTCAGCGTCAACTGTTTAAGCCATCGTCAAGGCCAGGACTAAACAAAGTTGTCAAGAATTGTGACATATTCAACATTGTTTATATTTTATTAATATTTGTAACCTGTTGTGATGGACAGTATTGTAACACAAGATTTTATTCATTGATGTAGTGAGTTACTGACGTCTAAATAACGGTAAAATGTCCGCTGAATTGTGTATTTTCAAACAAGCTGTATTATCAGAGATACTTGTGAAATACGGACCACGTTCTTAAAGTACTCCTAATCCCGTTCTAAACTCGATTTAATATTTTACTTATTTTTAATACGATCTAACAGTGAATACTAGGCTACGGCAGACATGAAAAAAAAAAGGCTTGAAGTATGCAAATCAGTAAGAACTCGTAAAATCTTTAAACAAAGAACTAACTTAAAATGTTAATTTAAATAATAGCTGGCATAGCAGAATACAGATGCGCGCTATCGTGTATCAAAATAATTATTTTGTCAAATAATGCGGCTTTTAGATGGGAAAGCTAAATGCAAACAAGAAACGCCCAACTGTCTAACCGAGGATAATGAGTTTTGTAGTAGCACTGCAATATTGTCTTTGGAATGGCTGCACCAAACAACTCTGTACCTAATAGATTTGATTGGGAATTAAACAATGTCGGTTTGCTTATTGCCAGTCGTTTTACGTAGGTTGTTCTGACAGTACCACAATTATTGAACAGTTTAACGCCATCAATTCGAAAACTTTTTCCAAACGAGAAAAAAAACATACTTACTGCAGAATTATGGATCCATTTCTAAAGTCCAATTTGATATTGCTATGGATTTTTGGATACTTCCCAATCAATTGCCCCTTTAAAAAAGGGTTTGACAAAAATATACGAATACAAAAATTTTCCGTTTCTTTTTTCACTGCAGTACTTCTTTTAATTGTTGTTCCCTCTTTGTACATCAACGACTTTTTGAAGATGCTATCTCGTTTAAAGGGTAGTACCGGCTTATCTTTTAAAATCATGTATACGTTTGGCAATCTGGCAATGCTCGCAGCAGACGTGGTGCCTCGAATCGTTGGGATTTTTTATGGGGGCTATATTTGTGAAATGGTTAAACATTTGGAGTCTCTTGGTAGCTTTGACGAACAGATTAACAAAAACAAATCAGAATCAAGCAATAGTAAAGGCGGAAGAAGAAGTGATAGAGTTTTAAAAATTATTCAAAATCTTAATGTAAGAAAAGTGACTTATTATGTTTGGTACTTTATTTCCTCTGTTCTTGTCCTTTGGATGATGGTACACTACATTCTTCAAACCATTGAGTTCGAGTCCATGAACACCATTGTTAGTCAAAATTCCAAGCCTATTCCATACAAATGGATATCTGATACGAGCCGAGTTTTACTTCACTTTTTTGCAGCAATTTCAGTCACCGCCACAGTTGGCTTTATTGTTATAATGGGTGTAGAATTAATTGAGAAACATCAAAATATTTGCAGAATTCTTGAAACCAAATTGCAAGCAATAGTTGTCCGTCAGGGTTGTGACTCGAACACCAATTATGAACCAAAAACGTTGATAAGGAATACCGAAGCGGATGATGATTTTGAGCGAAATTATTTTGAAGAATTTGTGAAACTTCAACGTTCTTTTGACTTGTTCAACGATGTGGCCGGCGTATTTTCGGTTACAAATTTGATTAATGTGGGTGGCCGTATGGGTTTTGGAATTTATATCATTATTTTTGCTCCTGGAAGTATAGCCGATGCCTCGGGATCTGTTTCTGCAGTTTTGAATATTATCCTTATTTTGAGCATTGGCAACAAAATGAATATGGAGGTAAGCTAAACGCGGCCCTGTTTCCTGTTAAACATTTAGTCTTCAGTTAATTTGAAAACAAAATATTTTAGGTACGTAAATGGAAGAAGACGTTGAACCAGTTGGTTTTAAGAGATAAAATTTATAACGCTTCCCTTCCAGATAAGGTGAGCTTACGTATGATTGTCTCGAAATAGTAACTTTCAACTTTGTTATGCTTATTGTTTGCAGCAATCCGCAATCAACATTGTACTTAAATGTGGTGTTTAAAAACATTTTTTGAATCAAATAGCTAATTAGACTGACCGAGTGCATTAGTAATTGGGACTGGGAATTTCACGGAAAGAATATTTGCAGAATCAACTATGGACTCATTCCTGGGGTACGCAGGCCAAAATTAATCATTTTGCTCATAATTCTTAACGTGTAGGCTTTATTGCTTACTGTTAGATTTATTACTGGGCCTAATATTGAATCTCTTTATTTGCATAGATAACTTGCACTTTGATGGCATTTACGACATTTCTCATTCAACTGACGCTCTCGGAAAATCAAAATAAGGAAGTATAGTTTAACGGAGTGTTTTATAATATCTTGCCTTTATTTGATCGCATCGTTATGCTGAACAACTGATCTGATCACAAAAGCAATCTTAGAATTATTGTCGTAGGGCACGCTATTATTATTGATTCTGTGCTAATGCGTGCTGCACGAAGCAGCTCATCATCACCAGTGTGTAATTCAAAATTAATGCAGAATAAATTAAACGTTGTAATTTTTTTTCAGTCATGCGTTTTGGCAACTGATTCTGTAAGGGTATGCATATCGCCTGTAGTGTATACCCAGCTTTTCTTAAATAAATTATTATTATATTATTGTCTACTTGACTGTATTGTCTACTACCAAATCCAGCTGGTCGGAATTCTGAATAGAAATAAATTAAGTAAAACTGAATGCTAATAATGTTGCTAATTTGGTTTTTACTTATTTTAACTGTTACAATTATGATTTAAAAAATATAAAAGTGCATTTTATGGAAAAAATCAAAAAACAATTCTTGTTCTTTTTTTACGCTGCAACAAATTTACTTCATAGACGGTTTTGTACTAAAACGGAGTTGCGCTATTCTCGGTTTTGCCGCTGTGAACACATCACAGTGGTACCCTATCATACATCATAAAATATTAATTATATTTTTGGAATAATGGAACCTTCAGGTGGGAAAGGAAGTACAAACAAGAAACGCCCAAGTGTCTAGCCTGTTACAATTAGTTGTGTACTAGCACTGCAATATTGTTGCTTTGTAATGGCTGGAATACGAATGCAAACAACTGTGTATCTAGTAGATCTGATCAGCAATTAATCATAAAGTCGGTTTTGCAAGTTGAAGGTCGTTATACGAGCTATTTTATGTAAGTCTTACAAAATTGAACTTGTTAGCATCACAAAATAGAACACTTTTGTCAAACAAGGCGAAAAACTATACTTACTGCAGAATTATGGATCCATTTCTAAAGTCCAATTTGATATTTCTATGGATTTTTGGATATTTCCCAGTCAATTGCCCCTTTAAAAAAGGATTTGACAAAAACATACGAATAAAAAAGCTTTCCGCTTCGTTTTTCACTGCAGTACTACTTTTAATTATTGTTCCCTCTTTGTACATCGATGATTGTATGAAAATGTTATCTCATCTTACAAGTAGTATCGGCTTATCCATAAAAATCCTGTATACGTTTGGCAATCTGACAATGCTCGAGGTGGACTTGGTGCCTCGAATCATTGGGATTTTTTATGGGGGCTATATTTGTGAAATGGTAAAGCACTTGGAGTCTCTTGATCGTTTTGGCGAAAAGAGTACCACAAATAATTCCGAACCAAGCAATGGTAAAGGCGTCAGAAGTGGCAAAGTTTTAAAAATTATTCAAAATCTTAATCTAAGAAAACTTAAATACTATGCTTGGTACTCTATTTCCTCTATTCTTATCTTCTGGATGATGGTTCTCTATATTTCGCAAACCCTTGAGTTAGATTCCATGACCGTCATTATTGCTCGTCCAAATTCCACGTCCGTTCCATACAAATGGATGTCTGACGCAAGGCAAGTGTTTGTTCACTTTTTTGCAGCAATTTCAAGCACCGCCACTATGGGCTTTATTGTTGTGGTCGGCGTGCAGTTAATTGAAAAACATGAAAATATTTGCCGAATTCTTGAGTCTAAAATGCGAACAATAATTATCCGTCACGAATGTGACTTGAACACGATTTTTGAACCAAAAGGGTTGATTAGAAAAGCGGAGGATGATGACGATTTCGAGCAAAATTATTTTGAAGAATTTTCAAAACTTCAGCAATCTTTTGGCTTGTTCAACGATGTGGGCGGCGTATTTGCTTTAGCAAATTTAATAAGTTTGGGATCCCGGATGAACTATGGGATTTATAGCCTTATTTGGCCGTTCAAGGGAAACTTAGGCGTTGGAATGGGCTCTGTTTCTGCAGTATTGACTATTATTCTTATTTTGAGTATTGGCAACGAAATGAACATGGGGGTAAGTTAAAAAATGTTATGGTAAAAATTCAATCCACAACTAATTTACAAACTAAATGATTTAGGTTCGTAAATGGAAGAAAACGTTGAACCAGCTGGTATTGAGAGATAAAATTTACAACGCTTCTCTTCCAGATAAAGTGAGTTTTACACAAGAATTTCACGAATTGGTAACTTCCAACTTTGCTATGCTTTTTTTGCTGCTACCAACATTGTACTATATTTCAGTATTTAGAAATATTTTTTGGAATCATCTAGATCGTCAAACTGAACGATTGCATGAGTAGTTGGGACTGGGAATTTCATGGAAAGAATATTTGCAGAATCAACTATGGACTCATTCCAGGGGTACGCTTTCCAAAATTAATTATTTTATTTTTAATATTTAAGCTCAAGGTAGTCTTTATTGGTCATATATTTATTTTTAGTCCCCATATTGCATCTCTTTGTATGCTTAGATAACGTGTACTTTGATGGCCTTTACGACATTTATTATTCAACTAACGCTTTCGGAAAATCAAAATAAGGAAATATAGTTTACTGGAGTAGTTTATATTATATAACTTCTTGTATTTCTTTGATCGCACCGTTACGCTAAACGCAAAATGCAGAAATCGAATTTGGATTCACGTTTTATTTTGTGGCAAGTTATTTGTATGTATTAGTTTTGTGCCGATGTGCTAGCTATAAAAATTGGAGTTTTGAACATATGTAAATAAAGCAACTGAATGACTAACTAATATGCTATTAATAAGCAACTTCAGGTAATTTGAATTACCTATTTTACTTTCTATGGTCATTTAATTAACTTTCCTCGTCCATATCCGCTCCTTTCTATGCTAAAGTTTACAAGCATTTTATTTGTTAGTAGTAAGTTTTGTTTAGCTTCTAGCTACCTCTTTAATTAATATTATATAGTTACAACAATAGGCTATCCTAACGTGTAATGAATAGGAATACATATACAAACAAAGCTCTATCGAAATGTTATCAACAGCGACACAACATTATTTGTCACAAAGTCAATAAAGACCAGCGTAGAGATTTTTTCCATCACGCTAAATCCCCCAACTCGAATTCCAATGCAAGGAATAGAACGGACAATTTTTGAGATTTCAGCAGCTTTAGAGTCCCGTTTAAAGGGAAATCCTCGCCCTAATATCCTTTGCTGAGAAGTGTCTCGTTCGCCATTCAATGCGTTTCCTCGGTGAGCTAGAAAAAGTGTCCACTTTTTCAACAATTCCATCTTTTCCGGGATCTGAAAAGCTCTCTCGTAGCTCACACAATAGGCTACAATAACGTCCATGCAAGCATTGACATTAAAAGCTGCGATCAGGGGCGCCCGGTCAAAGAATATGATGGCAAAAAACATGCCAAAGATGCAAATGGTGAGATAGAAGACCTTTGCTGAAAAAACGACTCCAGAACTGCAATGATTAAACAAATTAATGACAAGTTTTTGCTTTTGCATCAGAAGAGTTGCTTCCATCACATCTATTGTAGGTGGTAGCCCTTTTTGAGCGTCAACTAATTCTCGTCCAGCCGATTTCAGGGTAGAATGAGTTTGCTCAAGAAATATGAGATGAAAATACATTGTAAGGTACAGGTTGGCTGCCATAAAAAGCACGACTGCAGTTTCCAGGACACCGAATAATACATAATTGACCCATGTTTTGGACGTCCGGGAAAGAAGATTAAATAATAATTGAGGCCTTTGGGGGTCGCTTAGGATGAGCAGCAAGACGAAAATTGAGGTCAAACAAAAAATGAAGGGCATGCATTTTAGGTACAGCTGCTGTTTGGATTCATGAAGTAGGTGCATGTAGAATTTTTTGGTCAATCGTTTGGGATTTGTAGCTTTGGATTTACAGTGAATTTCGTTCCACACTACGCAGTAGACACTGGCATGTTTCTGGCTCAAAAAAGTTAGAATAATAGCTTGTAAATGGGCACACATGTACAGATACTGGACACAAAAATGATTTAGATTGAAATCATCGGATGACAGGAGAAGGGTCACCATTGCTCTGACTTGATGGGCAAAAATTATCAAAAAGAAGGCAAAATACGACCAGATGAAGAAAATTTTGAATTTTGATGACAAAGTTTTTAATCTATTGGTGTCTGGGTCGAAGTCAAACGGGATGAAACAAAATTTTGAGAGAAAGTTTACTGCCCGCATGCTCCCCATTGTTTGTAGTATCTGAAGTTGTGGGTAAGTGGCAATGATTTCGTAATCGAAATAAAAACGTATACTTTTTCTTCCTTTTCCTTGTCGGTTCGATGCAATTCGGATTGACGTTGAATCTGTACGAGCTTCCCACCACGACTGAAACTTATGGAAGAATAATAAATTGGAGACCAAAAACTATGTTTGCAGGAAGTGAGTATAGTCTATTTCAAGTTAAGCGTAAATTACAAAAGTCAGAAATGTTTTATTATTTTCTTCTGGGTGGCGATGAGTTAGAAATTGATATTTAAGCCTCCGTATGTGGGTGTCGAAACTGTTGAAACTGCTTAGTCCAATACCGAATGCCTTGGATCGATAACAAAGTTATACAACCAACTATTGTAGTATTATTTTAATCATTACCAAACATAATAATTATGCACTTGATTCCACCAAAAACATTGCATTTAGTGTTACGTAGTGCACAGGGAAATAATTAAGTGTCCATCATTTACTAAATAGCGTTTATAATTCAATGAGACAACTCCTTTCCGCTTTCTCGTAGTTACCTAATAGCAGTATAGTTCTATGTGCAAAGGAGTAAGACAGTCGAAAGAGCAAATATATATATATATATTTAATAATATAGGACTGGGCCACTCTAGAGTCATTTAACACCACCATTATTTAAATACGGAAATTTATTATGCTCTTGTTAACCGCCAAACGCCCCCTTGAAACAGAATTAATTCATCCGGAAACCGAAGTCATGTCAAAAACGGGCACTCACAGATAAATAGTGGTTTTGTAATATTTTAGCCATTTTAGTTTTATTCAACAATTTACTGGCATAGCCTCCGTTGGCTTATTTCCGTCTTGATTTCAAGGCTTTATTCCGGTACATTATGTTGTTACGTTGAGTGGAGACAATTCCGTTGAATTTTAGAATTACATGATCAAACCAAATAATTACACCTGACTGTCTACATACAGAGCTCCACACATGCCATGGCTAACTCTACTTCTATGAAACCACATCAACTCAAATAAAAAAGCGCCGATGGTGATGGAGCAAATGGACATCACAAACCGCAGTAAACGTTTTAGCCACATTCCATAAACCTATTAGAGACACATCACAACCCTAATAGTTACGCATCATGCGCCTATTAAAAACTCATTAAAAACCTATTAAATACTCATTATAAGCCATAACTTCCATACATCACAATATATTATATTCTTCAAATAATGGGGCTTTTAGTTGGGAAACCATATCAATATAAATCAATACAAACAAGAAACGCCCAACTGTCTAATCGATGGCAATTATTTTTGAAGTAGAACTGCAATATTGCCCTTGTAATGGTTGCACAAAAACTGTTTACTATTACCTAATCGACCTGATCGGGTAGTAAACATTACGTCGGTTTTTCTTATTGTCAGTCGTTTTACGTAAGTTGTTCTGAAAGTATCACAATCATTAATAAACATTTTAGCATCACAAATTCAAATAATTTTGTCACAAAAGGCGAAAAACCATACCTACAGCAGAATTATGGATCCATTTGTGAAGTCCAATTTAATATTTCTATGGATTTTTGGATATTTCCCAATCGTGTGTCCCTTTAAAAAAGGGTTTGACAAAAACATACGAATAAAAAAATTCTCCGTTTCTTTTTTCACTGCAATACTTCTTTTATTTGTTGTTCCCTCTTTGTACATCAACGACTTCTTGAAAATGTTATCTCTTTTAAAGGGTAGTACCGGCTTATCTTATAAAATCATGTATACGTTTGGCAACCTGGCAATGCTCGCAGCCGACATGGTGCCTCGAATTATCGGGATTTTTTATGGAAATCGTCTAGTTGAGATAGTAAAACATTTGGAGTCTCTTGATTGTTTTGGCGAGAAGACTCACAAATACGAATCAGAATCAAGCAATGGTAAAAGTGTCAGCAGAAGTGGCACAGTTTTAAAACTTACTGAAGATCTTAATCTGCGAAAACTTAAATTCTATGTTTGGTACTACATTTCCTCTGTTCTTGTCCTTTGGATGATGGTACACTACATTCTTCTAAGCTTTGAGTTCGAGTCCATGAACACCATTGGTATTGGTAGTCCAAATTCCAAGTCTATTCCATACAAATGGATGTCGGACACGAGCCGAGTTGTAATTCATTTTTTTGCAGCAATTTCAGTCACCGCCACAGTAGGCTTTATTGTTATAATGGGCGTAGAGTTAATTGAAAAACATGAAAATATTTGCAGAATTCTTGAGATCAAAATGCAAGCAATAATTATCCGTCACGATTGTGACGGGAACACGATTTTAGAACCACAAACTTTGATCCCGAATGCGAATGCGAATGCGGATTTTGAGCAAAATTATTTTGAAGAGTTTACAAAACTCCAACGATCTTTTGACTTGTTTAACGAAGTCGCCGGCGTATTTGCTTTGACGAATTTGATAAATTTAGGAGTCCGGATGAACTATGGAATTTATAGCCTTATTTGGCCTTTCAATGGAAATATAGTCGTTGGAATGGGCTCTGCGTCTGCTATATTGACTTCTATCCTTATTTTGAGCATTGGCAACGAAATGAACATGGAGGTAAGTGGAACGTTGCTATAGTAAACGTTTAATCCAAAATTAATTTGAAAACTTAAATGTTTAAGGTACGTAAATGGAAGAAAACGTTGAACCATCTGGTATTCAAGGATAAAATTTATAACGCTGCTCTTCCAGATAAGGTAAATTCACAAATGAGTGTCCCGAATCAGTAAACTACAACTCTTTGGTGTGGTTGTTTTGCCGCTATCATCATTGTACTAAATTGAAGTATTTAAAAACATTTTTGGAACTATCTAGTTCGTTAAAATGACCGAGTGCATTAGTAATTGGGATTGGGAATTTCACGGAAAGAATATTTGCAGAATCAACTATGGACTCATTCCTGGGGTACGTACCTACGCCAAAAGCAATTACATATTTTGTGCAGAATATTTAAGGCAGACTTTTGTACACATAGATTTATTGTTAGACCTCACTAAATCTCCTTATTTGCTCAGATAACTTGCACTTTGATGGCCTTTACAACATTTATTATTCAACTAACGCTCTCGGAAAATCAAAATAAGGAAGTATAGTTCAATGGAGTGGTTTATAACATCTTGTCTTTTTTTGGATCGCATCGTTACGCTGAACATCAGATGCAGAAATGGATTCTGGATACACATTATTATTAATATTATCTTATGGCAAGTTATTAGTTTCAGTTCTGAGCAGATGCTATATACAGGAAACATCTCATCAGTGCCATCCTTATACTTCCAAATTATTGCAGAATAAGTTTAATGTTGGAATTTTGAAAATAAATAAACAAGTAGGTCAATCAACAAGGTTCTTCAATCAATTTCAATTTCATATTCTGTCTTCTATCTAGTGGCATTTTACTGAATTTCCTCGTCCATCATTATCCGGTGGTTGACTGTTGAAAATATATCAATTGTAGTGCTGTCCATTTCCATTTCCAGTTCAGTTGTAGTTGGGATTTCAGTAGTTTCGATGTTGAGCACTACTGGTAGTGACAGTCGTTCCGGTTCGGATTGGTCCCGTTTTGACTCTTTGGATTCTGAGCACCAAAGTAGTTTGGTGTTTCCGGTGTTAGAACGTGCCCTCTCCCGCTCACTGGATTTAAGTTTTGAAAATATCCAGGGTAGAAATTCTTAAATGGGCGTAAAAAAAGTTACAATTAACTATTTCACTTGCATTGTCAATCAAGCACGTTCACTTGCTGTATTCAGTTACCTTCCTTTTGTAGACAGTTAATCAAATCACGTACCTGTAACCCTCGTGAACGCTGAAGCAACGTAACCATCTTTTTGGCCGGCACCCCAAGAAACAATTCCGATTTGCATCAACTTACTTCTTTCTTTCATAAGCAGCGGTCCTCCAGAGTCAGTCTAATAATTTTAAAAAAATTAACTTCGCGTACAATAAAATCGATGTTAACATTCAACATTGTAAGCCACGATAAATAAAATGTGACCTTTCCAATGTCTTTAGTCTTGGTTTGGTGTCCAGCACAAATAAATCGTGAAGACACGGTCACCCCTGCAATATGTGAGCATTCCTCTATAGAATAAACAGGCACTTGTAATTTCTTCAGTACTGGGGATCCTGATTCCGAATCTCGAAAGTCAGTTCTTCCCCAACCAATTGTGGTAGCCTTCAGCTTTTCGTAGTAATCAAAATCAACAGATTGAGGCAAACAAATTGGAATTGGTGCATTTGGTCGATCTGTTAGGTTCACTGGGGTTTTCAAGCGCAAAAGGGCCACATCATAGTCAAATCTGTTGCAAAATTGACACAAAAATGGGTAAATACACACAACTGAAGAATCTGCAGTACTTCTGTCATCTGTATTTAGTAGAGTAAAATGTATTACCCGAATTTTCTATATTCGGACACAAAACCTTTATGAAATATTCGTTTAGAAATATCAAATCTTAAAGTCCCTTCATCAAAGTCCTTCTCTTGATCTTCTGGCCGGAGATGCCAGGATTTTTCGACTAATCTATAGTTTCACAAGTTAAAATTAAATTGTACACATAAACATTTAACATTCAACATTTATTTTGTATACTTGAACAGCCAGGATTTTTGACAGTGTTATAAAGTATTGAACCTTCTGTACAGCTCCACAGTATTATTTTGGTTGAGCGGAATGAGTTTGTGAGCACTTAATAAAACTTGAAAGTCATTCTCAATTAAAAAATCTTCGGGTTTTGATTCGGCCCGAAAGGCGCCAGCCATCAGGATTTTGGGCAAATTAAGAACACAATGAGCGGCTGTGAGGACGTAGAAATTATTTATTAGGGTGCCTGCACAAAATGGGATGCGCGTGTTTCTGTAGACGATCGCTGCTTGCCATGGAAATTCAAATTTGTCCGCCTCTTCCCCGCCGGATATGCGCGGTGCTTTGTCCGGGATCGTCCCGCACTCTAAGGTGTTTAATAAAAAATAAAATAAAACAATTTCAACTTCAACTGTCAACTGTGAGGTTTGCCGTTTGACATTTAAATATTGAATATTAAAAAAGCAATAGCTACTGCAAATTACCACAATGTTGAAGGTATTCTTTCGTCACTTCAGAAATATTAAAATTTTTATCTTCATCAACAAAATGGCTTTCTTTATGCCTTTCCGCCCTTTTTATGTCATAGAAAAAATCTGTAAAGTTAACAAACATCAATGGGTAATGCTTAATACTTTGAATTAGATTATATAATGACAGTTTCTCTGATTTGTAAAACCGAATGAGATGCATTTCCTTACTTGGCTTGCAGGCCCGGAGCCCTTGAAAGTAAATTAACAAAATAATAATAATGTAGCTACTTTTTATCGTTGTTAAATACATTTGACGGGACGTATGAAAAGTTATAAAGGCACTAAGAAGTTAATAAATCACCAGGGCAGGGCAGAGGCGACATAAATGGACGGAAAATTTTTGATTTGGTCCAAATTACTGTATCTGTCTTTGGCCTAGCCCTTTTGGGTCTACTGAACTATAGTTACTATCACCAAGGAGACAATTGCCGGTCATTGTTGCCTGTTAATTGTTTGTCAGTCTATGGTGTATAATTACGAACCATATGTGTGTATAGGTATGCATATACATAGTATATATACATAACATATAGGCATGCAGGTAGACAATTAGACATGCTTCCATTTCAACATTCCAGGTAATAAATAGGTTAATCCAGGGAAAGCTTAAAATCGTTAACCTTGTAGAGTCTGTTGCCTTAATCGTAGTGCCGAAAGCAATAATTTAAGGGTTCATTCTAACAAACACCTTTTGACCTTTAAAAATGTGACCATGGATGACTAATGGTAAGCTTTAATTAGTTTAAAAGCATGGGGTCGTTCTCGTTCTGGGGTCTAATGGGTTCTGTAGTTTTGTAACTTTAAGGTGTAATTATTTTGAGTGTGTAGACTGTAAAGGCCGTGCTTGCTTTACTTCACATGGTATAAGCTTATAATTACAAATACCAGCAAAGTATGGGCTATACTTAAAATAATGAGGTGTAAGTACTACGATAGATGTATATAATTACCTATATACAATCCACTGTGTACTGTATACTGTGAATAATATACTTTCCTATAGTATAATACCTAGTACGCACGTGTATAAATGTAAATGTAAATGTGTACTAAGTAAGTAATTACCTATAGCAATACATGAAATGCTGAAGTAGCTATTACAATCGCCATCGCCATAATCGAATAAACTTTGTTTTATTTTAATCCCTGTTCTCTGCTTTCATTGAAACTATATGTTATTATATCTGTGTGTACGTTACCTATGTGTTGAAAGATAACAAGATTAGCAGCAGTTTTATTTAGCAATTTAACTTCCATGTGAAATGAACTGGTGTACAAAAATAGATAACAGGTGAACATAGAGTGCTGTGCTGATGTAATTACAAATTAGTGCAATTCACACAGTTCCAGCCTGTAAGGACGAGTAACACAAGAAGGCCCATTAGCTCAGTTGGTTAGAGCGTCGTGCTAATAACGCGAAAGTCGCGGGTTCGATCCCCTCATGGGCCAATAACTTTTTGTTTTTTATTTACAGTAATTCTCTACAGCTAAACCTTTTTTTTTTGCAAAATAGCTGTTTTATTATCTTTGAACATTGTAAATAGCTGTCAAACTACATTTTAAACAGTGTTCAAGTATCATTTTTTAAACTAGTTGTGTAAACACACTAAAAAGTTGGTTGCTGAGACTTGAAGCAAAAAAAGATTTGAAAGAGGAATGTAGACTTAAGCCACAATGCCTCTTCAGGTTGTTTAGCTATTTCGTTCCAGCAGACAGCTGAAAGACGAATATAAAGTAAGTCAGCACTACTCCAGATATCTGGAATTAAAAAAAAACAATTAATTAACAATGCATAGCATTAAATAGGCGACTTTGACATAGTCATTGATGCAAAACAAATTATAATTAATTAATTATTCACCACACAATAAACAGAGTTGTCCAAGCCAATGAAATTTCTTCCACTAAAACTCCACTTGGATTGCAGTGCCCAAATGCTTATTCTCTGAAGCTTTACAAACAATACAATAATTAGTTAAATGTCCTACAAATCGTAACTACGATTAGTAAAGTTACAAAATGTTGACTATGATTGACTCACATGTATAGAGCATACATTTGTATCACTGGTATACTCAACTACTGTAGTTCGTAATTTTTCTTGGTTGCTGTCGAGCTGAATAAAAGTAAATGTGTATAAATCAAACATCTTGGACAATAAAAGCAATTGTGCGTAGGTTTTTTGGCAGTTTTGTTATAAATTATAAAGTTTAATAGTATTAAATATGATACACAAACCTTGGCTTTAATAAAATTTCCTGCATTTACTGAGAAAAACAAGTAAAAAATGATTGTGAAAATATATCCGGTATAGCCCAAAATAACAACTCCTCGCAGTGCCAAGTAAGTCACAATTTGAAAGACACTCACAGTGACCATCATTAAAAGGCACAAGGAATAAATCCCCACCAAATCAGAATATATTTTAAAGTTGACTTTCAGCTGTCGAAGTCTAATGGATATTTTGTACAGTTGTATGTTTAACTTTTTACTCTCTGAATAAGTGTTCCATAAGACCGCTAAATCATCAAAGACGGTTTCCTGAACCTCCGCTAAATAAATCCCACAAATTATCGGAAATGACAGTGCAAATGAATACGGAAAGGAAGTTAAACAGAGAATCATAGTTGATACGAATATTTCAATCGCTAGATTTGTAGACTCGAGCCCTAAAATTAAGATCCCATAATTCGTTTGGATTTTTGCATGACTTCGACATTCGGAAATAAAAACGATCGCTAAGCCCAAAAATAAAATTGTAAAATACACATTTTTGTACGTCATAGTTCCCCCTTGCTTCCCCTTAACCCTTGAACTCGTTTTTAATAAGAATTGAATTAACTTCACAGTTTTGGGAGTCCCAGCAATAGAAGTGAAGCGAATGACAATGACAAACATGTTTTGTAAAATTATTGTTGTGTAGTTCAAGACTTGGTATTGTATCGAGATTGCTTCGTGCGAATTATAAATGTTTCTAAGAGATTTAAATCCCAGAAACAGAGTTAAAAGTACTAGCAACAAATTTTTGACTGTTTGAAATGAAAGAAGCTTTGAGCGGAATTTATTCGAGGATAATGTTGGTCTTAAGGTATTCAGGAGACCCACGGACCACACAGCGTAAATGTATATTTGCAAAAATTTTGACATTTTTTCGGGTTGCTTTATAGGTCAGGTGAAATAAAAATAAAGTACAGTATCAGTATTCCGTCAACTATGTATGCCACACTGCTCAGTTTTTTTGAATTTTGAACTGTGTGGGAGTTTGTCTGAAAAAAGCAGACGTTCTTGAAGGCATTGAGAGTAGGTAATTTGTGTGCTATAAAAATTAAAATAATTAGGGCTTTCAACGGACAAAACCATAATTTACAAAAAGCAGTTCAAAAGTTTTGCTATAGTCTAAAGGCCTTTTCTTATGCTAAAAAGAACCGTACATATTAGTTTACGTAATATTTCTTTGAAGTATGTAATACGCTTTTTAAAGCCACTGCCTTTTTATACAATAATTGCAATAGCCAAATTGGCGCAGTAAACAGGACAGTGTCTATTTGACTAAAATTGATGACATTTCCTTATTCATTGCAATTTAAGTTGATTATTTACCTTCTAAGGTGATAATCTGATAATGCTTCCTTTTTTCACCTATAACGAAATTTTTCTTAACCCAGAAGGCAAGTTTAAATGGTGCATACCTCATCTAGTTCAAAGTTCATCCGTGTTTATAGCATATAGAGACCTTATGATGTAGGACGCATTCAACAGTGTTCTTTTGGTGGCAAACCATGCTGACACATGGCTTATTCAGATTGCATTTAGCTTTAAGGGCTATAACAAGAAGCATTTGAAGCTTTTCCGGTCCTGATATATGCTGTTCTGACCGCGGCACTGGGACTATAGTAAAATTCTCAGGGAAAACGAAAATGTTTTCAAGGATCCAGGAAAAAGCAAGAAAGGACGTAAAGGACGACAGAGCAACGCGTTTAATAAATAAACGTTGCCTTACTACAGTTTGTTTGCGTAGGTATGCATGATTGTAGCTTCGTTTGCTGGCACAAAATGCATGCTTTGAATTACTATCCACATTTAAATCTGAATAATAATAAGAATTAGGTAATTTATACTTTCATTTGTAGTACAATGCCAGATCCTTACTTTTACGTTTTGTACCTTTGAAAAATTCAGCTACAGGCACAATAAATACCGATGACCAAGACGCAGTTAACAACTGACTTGTTTCGCAAATAATCATTAAACTTATTTAAAAAATAAATTTACACGTTTAATCATACATACTTTGATTATTTTCTACTTTTGGTATATGAATCACCACTATCTGGTGTGGAATTATGCCATGCGATTTCATTATGAGGTGCGAAAACTGACTGAATAAGTTCAGATGTTCAACCGCTTTAACGCATAGCTTGAATTTGTTTCGCTCTTTTCAATGGGAATAATTTATTTAGCTGTCAATCTCAGTACAAATCGTCTGTTCGTCTCACGTACATAAAAGAAATTCCGTTTTCTTATGGCTCCATAGTACATATTTTACGCTACACCTTTTTTATTAAAGCAACACACCATGCGCTGAAAGTAGCGCCTACCCGACGTCATTGAAGATGATTTACATGCTGCGCATATATTTCAGTTGTAGCGCAATGTACTCCACATGCCGCGTTCAGGAGCTGACATTAGACAAACGTCACAATGCTTCTTCAGCAAAGACATGTAGCTCCAAATCCCCACCCACCTAAAGAGCTATTTCGTTCCAGCAGACAGCTGAAAGACGAATATAAAGTAAGTCAGCACAATTCCGGATATCTGGAATTCAAAAAAAAACAATCATAACTTAAACATAATTACTCAAACTGAAATAAAGAATATTTTTTTAAAAAATCAATAATTCAAAATGGATTCTAAATCATTATTCACCACAATATAAACAGAGCTTCCCAAATCAATGAAATTTCTTCCATTAAAACTCCATTTGGATTGCAGGGCCCAACTGCTAATTCGCTGAAGCTTTATGAACAATTTAATAAAACTTGCTAAACTTCCAAAAAATACTAACTACAGTTAGTAATACATTAAAAATAAGTTAAAAGTAGATAGTTGACTCACATGTATTGAGCTCATCTTTTTTTCACTAGTACGCTCTACTACGATCGTTCGCAATGTATCTTGGTTACTCTCGAGCTATTGACAAGTAAGCAAGGACGTGAAACATATTGGACAAAAACTTCGTAGATTTTTTTGGTAGGTAATAATGTTTTCAAATATTTTAAATAGCATTAAATACAAAATACATACCTTAGATTTAATAAAATTCCTCGCATTAACTGAGAAGAACAAGACAAAAACAACTGTGAATGTATATCCGGCATGATTCAGAACAAAACCTTGCAGTGCGAAGGTAGTCACAATTTGAAGAACACTCACAGTGACCATTATTAAGAGACAGAAGGAATAAATTCCCGCCAAATCAGAAAATATTTTAAAGTTTACTTTTAACTCTCGAAGTCTAATGGATATTTTGTGCAGTTGTGTATTCAGATTTTGACTCTCAGATTCAGTTTTCCATGAGATCACTAAATCATTGAAGACCCCTTCCTGGACCTCCACTAAATAAATCCCATAAATTACGGGGAATGACAGTGCAAATAAGTGCGTACAGGAAATCAAACATACAAGCAGAGTTGACGTGGATATTTTAGCCAGTTTGGTAAAATCAAGCCCCAAAATCATAACCTGAAAATTCATAGGATTGTTCGCGTAATGATGACATTCGGAAACAAGAATGATTGCTGTACCAAAAAATAAATTCAAAAAATACTTATTTTTGTACTTTATCGTTTCCGCATTTTCCCCCCTAACGCTTGAACTCGTTTTTAATAAGAATTGAATTAACTTCACAGTTTTCGGAGTCCCTGCAACTGAAGTGAAACGAATAACAGTGGCAGACGTATAATGTGCAATTATTGCCGTGTATTTCAAGACTTGGTATTGTATCCCGTTGATTCCGTCCAACATAGCCATGATTCTATACTCCAGAAACAAAGTTAAGAATACTAGTATTAGATTTACGACAGTTTGAAATGAAAGAATTTTGGAACGGAATTTATTCGAAGACAATGTTGGTCTTAAGGTGGACAAGAGACCCAAGGACCAAACAACATAAATGTAGATTTGGTAAAATTTTGACATTTTATGGGGGTGTTTTATGGAGGTAAAATTAAAAAAATTACCAGTATTCTTTGAACTATCTACTTCGCACAGCGTAGTGCATTTCAACGATTGGATGTAGAATGGAATGCCTTTAAGGAAACCACCTACCGAGGAAGGAATTTGTGTGCCATGAAAATTAAAATAATTGACGCTTTCAACCAATAAGTCATTCTAGGCTCCAAAAAATTACAAATGTATTCAAAGCTTTTAAAAAGCTTTGCTAGTCTAAAAAACGTTTCGTATACTTAATAAAACTGCATATGTATATATATATTCGTTTCGGTGATATTTTACATTCAATATGTAACCATAAATACACTGACAGTCTATTTGACCACAAAATTGGTGCGATTTTGTTATTCATGGCAATTTTAAGTTGATTATTTACCTTTTGAAGTGACAATTAGTTTTTTTTATTTATGAAGAAAGTAGTTTTGATGTAGTTAACCCCTTTTATAGCTAACGTGCTTATTTTCCTAGAGATGTAGTCTTTGAATGTAGGCTGTGAAGTGAATAACTATAACCGAATTAAACTTTTTAGAGATTGAAAGCATCGTAAATGTAATTATTCGTAAATGCACTTAGAGAGCTCACGGATGAATATGTTTTCAATTTCAATCTCTTGCAACAAATGAGTTAAATAGGAAGTAATGATGCAATGATTACATGGTTATTTTAAAAATAGTAGGAAAAGATTGTATAACAATGATTAAAATGAGAGCTACAGAAATTGAAAAAATAACCAACATTAGGGAGAAGCTCTCAAAAAAAAGATACAGCAATTTTGAATGGGCTTCCCTCTTGATGCCATTGTTATTTAAATATATTCTCCTATCCGGAAAACCATTGCCATATCTTGATTTATAATTTCATGTAACTTCGTGCGAATACCAACCTAAGCACTGTACATTCTAAATCGTAAAATAATGAAAAACTGAAGGTATTAAAAACACAAACGTTGCATTATTTTAACTATATATTGTTGTGAATCTCGTTAGATTCTTACAACATCTTTCACTTCTTGCGTATTTCTAAAAGGCCAATACCAATACTAAAGTCTCTAACTCTAAATCACTGAATACTATACCAAGCCGATACGAAGTTCTGTCAGTAACAAATAAATGAAATATTTATTACACAGTAGTAAAGGAAAATATCTCAAAGTAAAATCAATGCATCCAGATTCAAATACCAAAGCCAATAATATCGCGTCCAGCCCAGACCAAAGTCCAAGACTAATTAATTCTTAAAATAGCTCTCGGTTCATCTTTTCAACTCTGGTTCATATCATTGTTTTGGTGGTGGTTGAATTTATTGACTTAAATAAGAATCGCCTTCAGTTTCCAACCACCCACCCAATCAAACATTATAAAAGGCGGTTGCCATCCGCTACCGCATCAGTATTATCTACTTATTGTAGTCGACAGCCTACCTCCTTATGGCATAGAAATCCATGGGTACTCAAGAGATGACCTTTACACGATGCTGCGATGATGGCAAAGAACTGTTCTACAAAATAAATACAAGATCCTAATTTGATCCAATTTAGATCTGATGCAAACATACAGGGAAACTTCGACTAAATAAATCCCATACATTGTAATACAGAGAAAGAAAGTGCAAATAAATAAGTACAGGTAATTAAACAGAAAAAGAACTGTTATGGATATTTTTGTCACTATATTTGTAAAATCGTAGCCTAAAATCATAACCTGAAAATTCATAAGGCTGTTCGCATAATAACAGCTTTTGGATATAAAAACGACTGCTGAACCTAAAAATAATATTGTAAAAAACACATTGTTGTAATTTATAGTTCCCGCTGCGTCCCCCTTGACCCTTAAACGCGTTTTTATTAAGAACTGAATTAACTTCACATTTTTCGGCGTCCCTGCAACCGACGTGAAACGAATGACAGCGGCAAACGTGAGTTGTACAATTAGTGCCGTGTAGTTCAAGACTTGGTCTTGTATCCCGATTACTTCGTTCGACGTACCTATGCGTTTAATAATTTTATATCCCAGAACGAAAGTCAAAAATACCACTACCAGATTTATGACAGTTTGAAATGAAAAAACTTGTGAACGGAATTTATTCGAGGATAATGTTGGCCTTAAGGTGTTTACGAAACCCAAGGACCAAAGGACATAAATGTAGATTTGGGAAATTTTTGACATTATATTGTTTTTTTAGAGCAAAATAAAAATGAAGTTTCAGTATTCTTTGAACTAATGCATTTGAAATATATGCCATACAAATTAAATTAATTGAAGCCTTCAACCAATGCAATGGGTCATTTTATGTCCCAAATATTACAAAAGTATTCAAAGGTGGTCAGACGTTTTGCTAGTCTAAAAAGCTTTTCTTATACTAAACAAAGCTGTGCGTATATATTGATTAGGGGATGTTCCACATTGTATAATAATATAATACACTGTATTATAATTTAAATGTCGCTGTGCTGTTATACAATTGATGTATAGCCAAGTTGACGCATTCAACAACACACAGTTTATTTGACTAAAATACTAATAACATTTCTTTATTTATGGCAACTTAAGGTTGTATATTTACCTTCTAAAGAGGCAAATTTGTTTTATTTATAAAGAAATTAGTTTTTGATTTACATACTAGTGAAGCTGACCCTGGACCCTGAGTTGATGCAACAGAATTAAACTTTGAACCGCATACTGAGTCCGTTGGGCTATCCTCGTTGGAGATCAGTGATGACTTTGTTTTGTTAATAAAGCTTGTCTTTCTCTCTAGAATAAAAGCGTCTTAAGTGTACATGTAACAGCTCTTACAAGTAGACAAGTACATAAGTGCACGTTACAATCTGTGTACATATGATAGGTTTAAATCGAACGCATTTACAGCATTGTGTTACAAACCTCCAAGTCTCTACCCTCCTTCAAGCAGCTATTCCGTTCCTGCGGACAGCTGAAAGACGAATATAAAGTAAGTCAGCACAACTCCGGATATCTGGAATTTTAAAAAAGCAATCATTACTTAAAAGTATTAAAACTGAAATAAAAAGTATTTTAAAAAAAATCAATAATACAAAATGGTTTCTAAATCATTATTCACCACACAATAAACAGAGTTGTCCAAACCAATGAAATTTCTTCCATTAAAATGCCATTTGGATTGCAGGGCCCAACTGCTAATTCGCTGAAGCTTTATGAACGATTTAATAAAATCAGTTTAACGTCCAAGAAATCCTTACTACAGTTAGTAATGAATTAACAATAAGTTAACAGTAGTTGACTCACATGTATAGAATCCACATCTTTATCAATGGAACACTCCACCACTGTAATTCGCAGTTTTTCTTGGTTACTTTTGAGCTGAGTAAAAGTAGACGTGTACATCAAACATGTTGGCCATCAAAATAAATAGTGCGTAGAAAGTTTATTTAGCAGTTATCTTTAAAAATATTTTCAAAATTTTAAATAGCATTAAATACGATAATATGCGAACCTTAGATTTAATAAAATTTCCCGCATTAACTGAGAAAAACAAGAAAAAAACAACTGTGAAAATATATCCGGCAAATTCGTAATGACTTAGAACAACACCTCTTCGGAGAGCCAAGGTAGTCACCATTTGAAGAACACACACAGTGGTCATCATTAGGAGGCCCAACGAATAAATCCCCACCAAATCAGAATACATTTTAAAGTTGACTTTTAACTCTTGAAGTCTAATGGACATTTTGTACAGTTGTGTATTCAAATATTGACTCTCCGAATTAGTTTTCCATAACGTCGTTAAATCATCGAAGACCCCTTGCTGGACCTCCACTAAATAAATCCCATAAATGATCGGGAATGACAGTGCAAATAAATACGTACACGCAATTAAACAGAAAAGAAGAATTGCTATGGGTATTTCAGTCACTTTTGTAAAATCGAGCCCTAAAATCGTAACCTGAAAATTTATGGGATTGGTCGCATAAGAATGACATTCGGAAATAAGAACGATTGCTGTTCCTAAAAATAAAGTTGTAAAATATACATTTTTGTACTTTTGCGTTTCCGCGTTTTTCACTCTAACGATTGAACGCGTTTTTAATAAGAATTGAATTAGCTTCACAGTTTTTGGAGTCCCTGCAACCGAAGTGAAGCGAATGACTGTAGCAAACATGTGTTGTACAATTATTTGCGTGTAATCCAAAACTTGATATCGTATATCAGTGGATTCGTACGTATTATCAATGCTTTTTATGATTATAAATCCTAGAAATAAAGTTAGAAATACTAGCATGAGATTTATGAGAGTTTGTAATGAAAGAATCTGTGAACGGAATTTATTCGATGATAATGTATGCCTTAAGGTGCTCAAGAGACCCAAGGACCAAAGGACATAAATGTAGATTTGGAAACTTTTAAACATTTTATCGGTTTTTTGTAGAGGTAAAATAAAAATAAAGCGTCTTTAATCTTTGAACTATGTATTCCGCACACAGCACAGTGCATTTGAACAATAGGATTCAACATGGAATGCATATAAATAAATCACTTATCTTGGCAGTTTGTATGCCATAAAAATTAAAATAGTTGACCCTTTTAGATAATTTTGGATCCCCAAAAATTACAAACAAGCATTCAAAGCTGGGAAAACGTTTTGGTAGTCTACAAAAATTCTTGACCTAAAAAAAGTTGTGCCTATATATATATATTGGCTTCGGTGATGTTCCATATAAATATATAATAATTTAATACACTGAAGTAAAAGCCACTGCGCTGTTATACAATATAGCTAACAATAAGTTGAGGCAGTCAACATTACAGTCTATTTGACTAGAAAATTGAAAGAATTTCTGTCTTCATGGCCACTTTAAGTTGATTATTTACCTTCTAAAGTGACAATTTGTTATTCTTAAGATAAAAAATTAGTTTTTGATGTGAAAGTGAGGCTGACCATGAGTTGCTGTAACAGATTTCAACATAAAGGCATAGAATAAAGGAGTATTAGGATTAATTATCTGTAAATGCTCTTGTTATTGGGATCACTGATAAATCTACTTTTCAAGTTCAATATCTTGCAGCAGATGTATAGGTATTTAATAGCTTAATATTTAAAAATTCAAATAGGAAGTAATGATGTAATGATAACATGATTATTTTACAAATAATTAGAGAAGATCGTGAAACTATGATGAGCCACACGTCAGCCTCTCAATCAGTTTCTATTTGACTTTAAAGCAGATAAGTTGGTACATGCACTTTAAAATCTGTGTAGGTTAGGTTTAATTCAAACGCAGTAAGCAGGCGTGCTTGGGTGAGCGGTTAGGACTGCAGACTGGAATGGAAATTTCCAGCCTCAGACCGAAGCTTCAA
>JAQFZC010002009.1:0-25474 GCA_034695205.1 Dicyrtoma fusca | reverse complement strand
CAAAATATAGGAACACCATATACATCTATTTTATTGCTTCTTCCGAACAAAGTTTTTTTTCTTCTTTCGCCTCATTCCTTGTCTTCTGGAGTGTCGGAAACTGGACTTGAATTTAGCATTCATGGTGTGAGTTGTTGTTGTATGTATATTGTAGTTCTTTCGTTCTATACATTATCGTATTGCAGCGTGTTATGTTTTGTTTTCGTGGTAGGTAAGCTACAGTTGCAAGGGCAGAAACATGGAGTAAATTGTAGCTTAGTTTACCATTAAATCCATGTTTATCTGTACATACAATACTGAAGTAGCTAAAGTTTGACTAGACGTGTTAACGAAGGCTTTGGTATTCAGGTAGCTTCATGTTATTTGAAATTGCCCCTCGAATTTGGATCTTCGTTGATTTTAAATTTGAAGTTCAATTTTATTTTTGGGCGGACGATTGTACCTACTGTATAGTAGGTACTTACTTACCTCTTATGATCGGTCGTAGGTCCTCTCTACAATCTACTTATGCAAATCCAAAGGAAAGTTTAGTGGTGGAAGTGAGCATTTAGTTTATGTGATGGGCTTAGAGTGGATACTATTATTGTAGTAATATAATGTGATGAAAATGTTGTGAGGCTTTACCAAATCCGATGATCCTTTCTCTCTCCCTCACAAGAGAGTTCAGGAGTCGTAAGAAACACTTTGTGGAGTTCATCGTAAAGGAAGTAATTTTGAATAAACTGACCAGATTTGATCTCGTACAGATAGATATATATCTATATATACGTTTATAAATAGGTATTTCTCGTTTTTCCCCTACTATCACTCCTCCTTCAGCATCTTCTACATCTTCTTCTTTCATTGTTAAGTTCAATCCAGAGAATAGCCAGTAACCAGCTCAATGAACCAGAGGAATAGATGCTTGACTTTGGAAATGCCTGAAATTGTAAAAGTTTTTTTTTGATTTGACATCATCTGCTGTCAGAATTTTGGATTTAGGCAGTAATGTAACTTCTTGGTTTTTTTTCTTTCTTCACTCCCGGTGGTGTGAGTGAGATCAATTGTTTGCTCTGTAAGAGTGTAACTAGGGTGAAGGGGATTTTTGAGGATTTGATTAAAATAATTCTATGGTAATATTGTCATTTGTATGCGAAAAGTAAAATTGTATGGTATGCTTTTCTATTCTATAGTTCTGGGAATGAAATCTTTATTTGAAAAGATTATTGCCAATGGTTTCAAATACCTATATGTAGGGAGTAAATGGGTTTCTAAATGTGTACAGATACGGTAAGTTAGATATAAATAGATCTTTAGTCTGTGCGCACAAAATATCTATATATCTATCAGTTCTATACCTTCCAGCTCGGTTACATAAGAGGTGGGTAGATCTACCTACTTATGTATATCGGCTATTGTAGGTGGATTTGATCGCTTGGCCTCTTCCAGTTTCCCAACTATTATATTCCATTCTAATAGCGAAGTCGTCTTCAAGTTATTCTTACGATGAGTATTACAGTTGTAGTATAGGCACTTAGTGTTTGGTGCACGATATGACACTGTAGACTTCCTCCTCTTCAGCTGATCTGGGGGGCTCTGTATAAATGACGTTTGAATTTTCAGGAATTTTGGTCCCCCTTTCTTTCCAAGTTTGTATTTTGTAACATTTTAAATTGGGACTCAAGCACTCAAACAAAGCCTGACACCTCTCGTCTGCAAGCGTAATTTATGGACTGCCCCTAATTGGGATGGATAGGTGTAAGGGGCTATCCATAAATGAAGTCAAGGCCCGTGCGATTGCAAGCTACTCCTTTTTCTAAAGTACTAAATTGTGACATTTTTCATATTTAAAATAGACACGTTCGCGTCATTTTTTTTTAACCTTAAAAAACTTCGAAAATATTCTTCCGGCTGTTAAAAAGGTTATTTCGTGAAGATAGTTCCCTGACGTACTTTGCGGATGCACCCTATAGAGTTGAAGCTATGTATGTTTCCTCCGCCTATGCATGTTTTCAATTCCATTCCAGAGTTGACGGTTGATTCTTTTTTAAGGTTGATGGTTAGGACGTCTATATTGCTCCGAGTATTTACAAAGTGTGGAGAGATAGGGAGAGAGGAGAGCTGGAGGCTGGGAATTGTATAAGAAGAAGATGAAATCGTTGGGGTGAAAGAATAGACCATTTGGTGGGCTTTATGTGACTGTGTAAAATGTAGAGGGGGGAGCATAATTTGTCGAATATCAAGACTTTATAGGCTTCTTTTATGGGACAATTTGACATCAAAATGAGTTTACATATGTGCCACTAGGTTTTCATACAAATATGGTTGTATAAATGGAGGGAAGGAGCTGGTCGTGGGGAGTAGTAGTAGGATAGGCTCTGGTTAGTTTAATGATATTACTGGTTTCGTTGATCTCTCTCGTGGTCTTGGGTCTTTGGTGGTGTCGTCGTGGTGATGACTGTAGTGTCTCTTCACCGGGGAAAGACCATCTTTGACTGCTCTACTTTCCCTAGTAATGGGACCGTAGGTATGTACCTCCCTAGCCCAGATACATAGAGGACGCTCAATTGTTTTACGGTCACTGGGTTTACGGCACAGTCTACGAAGCAATCATGATCTTTTTAGCCTCACCTTTCCGCTTCATTTTATTTTATCGACACTGATCGACAGTAGTAAAAGCATCACGTTAGTGGATTGTTGTTCCTGTCGTAGTTAGGGTTGTAGGGATAATTGAAATTGTATGAGCATCTCCCCTTTAATTTCATCTTGTTACTATGGAAATATAGATGGACGGATTAAGTATTCGATCCCGTACTTCGTAAATTTGTATCTGGAGTCTCCAGCATAGCAGTCATGGTCCGGGCCATGGTCATGGTAAACTTGAATTACTTCCAAAGAAACACTTGTTTGTATCATTCTAAACTCTAATCATACAGTTCAGTTGACTTTGACTGTGACTTTTCCTTGGACGGCCCCTGATTGGCCTTTATGTGGATTTAGTTAAATTGGACGGGGAACAGAGGCGGAAGTAAAGTGAATTTATGAACAGCTACAGCGTACATAGCATTCAACCTTCTCTCGATGCTATGCTGGTTGTAGACTGACCGTGTGTGTGCGAAAAAAAATTGTTTTTCTCCCATAAATTTCAACTGGGGAGCCCGACGATAATAATATTCTTCCATAATGATTTTTTTTCTTCATCGCTTTCCTCAAATTTCTGAGGGACTAACATGGAGGATGAACGTGGTGTGTTCCGTCGGTGCAGGCAGAGTCAACAAGGAATTTTTTGACCACAAAAATGCCTGGGAAAATGGAAAAACCAGAAGCACATAAACTTATATGAAAAGATAAAGAAACGGGAGACGTGCTGGTGGGGTATGCGGTAGGCTGGAGCAGTCTTATGTGGTATGGTATTATAATACCTATATAGTTTTGGCTGACTATATGAGTGGAGTTGATGTTCGTGCTCAGTGCAATATAGCACACGCATCAGGATGAACATAAACTTTTGACTGACCCGCACTCGGAAACTCAAATAATAAAATGAAGAAAAATTCCTTCGGAGCTCTCAGTGTTTACTGTATGTGTCTGTCCGTCTGTCTGTCTGCTATGCTGTGCTGTACATACGTCTGCCTTGGTCTTGTCCTAGTCTTAGACTTTTAGAGTGTAGCTACGTGCATACCTCCTATGATTTCGAGTTCTGTATGAAAGTTCCTATGAATGTGAGTAGCTATGGGAAAATTGATACGAGTATGATTTTACGGGTGTGTTTTTGGGTACGACTACGACTTAACTGGTTCGTCTGTCTGTCCGTCTGTCTGTCTGTCTGTCCTCTCTGGTCTGGTTCTGGTCCAAGGGACTTTGGAGAGTGTAATATGGATATGAATGTATTATGCAAAGATCCATTACTTTGGAATACCCTTGACAGTCATGTATTCACCAGTGTATATGCTCAATGCTTTCTGTTTTAAGAGTTTATTTTACTATGTGGATTCATATTTTTTTTTATTTTCATGGACACCATACAACCAGGACCCCATGGCGAGCTTTGATGTGAACAGTCTGGACATGGACCCAATGCCCACGTATGACTTGACAGACAGTAATCGGCATGGAACACGCTGTGCTGGTGAAGTGGCTGCTGAAGCTAATAACAGTATTTGCGCCGTGGGTGTCGCCTATGAAGCCAGCGTTGGAGGTGAGAATGATCCTTTTCTTTTATTTTTCAAATTTACTTGTTTATTTTCACTACATGACAGTCTCCACTTTAAGGAGTACCACTATAGATAGGTATACTATAGTTACAGATATGGTGTTTAAATCTTTATGCTTGCATACACAAACTTGTGTGTCAGTATAAGAAAGAAATGGATTGTAATGGGAATGCAGTTGGTCGTGATGTCATTTGTATGTTTTAGCTGGTTTCTTTCCTATCAATAGCGTATACCGAATGAATAACAAGAGTGGCTGCCGTATTACGTCCTATGAGCCTAAAGTTAAAATGTGTAAATGAATTGTTTTTTGCTGCGGTGGCTCATGCAATGCCAGGGCACGTCGTCTCACTCGTCAGACCCGTATTAATTTTCATGTTTCACTTTAATGGCTGGATAAAGTGCATCCGTTGACATTAGAATTGACGCTTGACGATCTTGTTGTAGTGAAAGTGGGTAGTTTATGGTTATATTTTGAGGTCAACGGAGTAAACACCTAAAATTGTTTTTCTTGGAGAAGGATCTACCTATAGCTACGTAGTATGTAGGTAGGCCTAACTTATAGCTTACATGAAAAGGTAGGTACTCGATTGTGCGCTGTTGGGAGCCTTGCAAATATGACGTCATTAAGATCAGTTGAGTTTGAACAGTTGCTTTAGTAAAAACAATAGTTAAAAATGATGTTTTTAAAAAATTGGAAAATTAAAAAAAGGAAAAATAAATTAAACATTTTGAAACAGCGTATAACGAGGTTATTTTCTCAAGTTTTGAAAAAGTCGTTTCTATAAATTCATACTTGCGAGGCCCCCAGCTACACAATACGATTGATACACAGTCGTTGTTTATATTGCGTATGGTTGGACATTTACAGCTGCATCCCCATTCAGTACTAAAGTACCTATATACGTAGCAACCTCTGAATGTGCAGAGCCCTTATCGTTGAGTGCGGAGTGAAAAGGATGGAACATCTCAAGAAAGTGTTTTTGCATTACGTCTTAAGTATAAGACTTGAAAATTGAAGAGAATACAATTTGTTTTTCGATATATGTATCCCCGACTTCCATGTCTCTTTGATACAGTTGCTATAGTGCAGATTACATCCCTGATATGTGTCTAAGCTATTTTCTCTAGATGAGAATCCAATAAATTTTGAAATAAAAAGATAAGAGTATAACCAAGGATGATTGTCAAGAATAGAGAAAAATACTGCAAAATGCCTTGGTATCTTTATAACTATCTTCTAGTGAGTGTCTATGTATCAAAAGTATGTCTACATACCAGCGACAGCTACAATGTGCCTCTTCCTCCTACAGATAGCGGGGCGGGCAGATGGATATCAGTTTAAATTTCAATTGGTATGTATGTAGGTCCCTTAGTAGAGGCATATAGGGGTGCATAGCACTATACTCCCTATAGCCGATGCTGTCTAACTACTTATGATGGGTATTCGGCATTTGCTATGATATCATCGGGACAGTACATTCAAGTGTAGGAATGATAATAAGAAAAGGATAAGAAGAAAATACGAGGAGGAAGAAAATAAAATTGAGACTCAAATAGAATTCGTGTATAGACGGAGACGAAGAAGAAGAAGGAGGGAAAAAAAAATTCGGGAGGAAAGACTGAGTGAGAGCGAGATGATATGGAACTGGATTCGGTTCAACACACACATGATGTCATAAGCTGTGTTCTCTTTCTCTCTCTCTCTCTCTCTTTCTCTCCCTCACTCTCTGAGCTCAGCGAGTAAGAATAACGAATGTTGATGGGCCAGAGAAGTAGAGGGGAAAATATAGAGAGAAAGTGTAGAAAGTGTAGAGAAAGTTGATGTGAAGTAAAATTTACGGAAATTGAAAGAGGTACACACTACTCCTAGGTGATTATGGTGATTTATGCTGAGAGTCGCAAACCACATGAAAATGGGAAATTTTTTTACGACGTTCCTTCATGGAGATAAGAAACTCACTAGGAGACCTTTGAATGCTCCTGTAAAAGCCTTGTATTCTCTCCCGCTATCAACAGACGGTACTTTGCCGTGGTGCTTCCTTGGGCTGGCAAGGCTTCTGGCTGGAGGTTTGGTGCTGCTGTTGCTGGCTACATGGCGGTGGTGATGTGCGTGCCTCATAATATGGAGTGAGCACTCGGTCAGATTCTACATGGGACCGCAGTCAATTGAATATCTGCTTTCTCCGCTATGTCGTACAAGGGAGAAATAGCGGTGAAATGGGGAATTGTGGGATTGTCGGGGAAACGACGGAGCATCCCATCATTCCTTTGACATGTATTATTCAGATACGAATGAGAATTCTCACATTCGCTCGGTGATTTTTGATGTAACAAAAACTTTGCCGTGGCTCAAGAAGCAAAATGACCACCAATTCTAACCACCAAAGTTTCATGTGTTTGAAAATAGGGACAGCTTTTAAATACTATTTCAGAGTAAGTGCCTAATAGGCTAATTGGAGCTTGACAAGTTCATAGTAGTTGTAGGCTTTGTCTTTATTGTTGAAATGGTGATGAATCACTTTGCTGTAGCAAATTTTAAAAACAGTAAGTTTGCTTCTTCAGCACTAAAATGCCTACCTAGGTATCTGCAGTTCATGTACCTAACCCCTTGCGTGTATATTATAGCAGTTCCTCGAAGGCTTTCTCTTTCGTTCAGTTCATTCCCGTCGCTTACAGTGTAGCAAAGCTTCCTTCGACACTCAGCCTTACGATTTGTTCCACATACACGTATCATCGAATCACATCGCATCATGATCGATTGCTCTGAGAGTGAGTGGCAAGCTGAGATTTGAATGGGAATTCGTATTTATATATTTCACTGGTCCAATTGAGCAGCATTTTGGATTTAAGTCGGTAATACTTTTCCGGAATTTGATTTTAATTTCACGCAATTTTCAAGTTTCCTTACTCTAATAACTATGTAATAAGTTTTGAGCTAAGCTAATCCTAAGTTTGTACATATCGTGTTTTAGATTAGGGAATGCCTACGTAAGTATACCAAGAGTGTATACTTTTGTGTGTAACGTTCCACTTTGTCCGCTCTTTGTTCAAGCGATTTGAGCAAAATAGTTTAATGTGGTATAATTGTCTACAACTCTTGAGAGGGAAAACTCTGTCACGAGTGCCAGAGTTGTAGGCCAACTAGTAATGTTATTGGATATGATGGAAATGGCATGGTGTGGCGTCGCATGCCAGGCCGTGGGAAAACTTTTCGTACGTGATTTATATGTAATATTGAATGTACCGTTTATGTATGTATAGCCATAATTATATATATTTACAGTAGTGATTCCGGCCGTGTCACACTAGTTAGTTGTATTTTACCAGTTCCAAGTTAGAAAGTTAATTTCATGTACAAACTTGCTTTTAAAATTGGCGAAATTCTTTAAACCTCTACTTTTCAAAATTTGCCATTTTGAAAATGTTCTATGTACATGTCTACCGCTAAATATTTTCTATGTGTGACAATGCGGTTATGTAGAAAGTTAAGGAAGGTAACTTAGGGTGATAGTAGGAATCCACAAAATATTTTATACGTGTAGACAAAATTCCTTCAAGAAAATTTTGAAAATTAGCTCTCTTTTTAGGATAAGTTGTCAGACTTGAGATAATAGTGTCTGGTGAGGAGTGGAAAGTTGAGTGTGAAATATATTACTATGTACACGTATGGTTTGGTGTGGCAGGGTATGGAACGTGTGTGTGCGGTATATGAGTAAGTGTCATGAAGGAAATGATTTAGTGGGAGATGTCGAGAAACTTACTAATAATAATGTTGGAGCAGGACGGGAAGGGAAAGTTGGGCTAGGAGTTCATGAGGTATATACTACAGGACTTGTACTTTCACTTCACGCAAAGTTGAAAGGAACATTTAGGGACCTTCCATATATTACTTTGTAAGAAGCTGGTTGGATCATCGTTTTTAGAGAAAACAAAAGAATATTTTAATCCGTGAGTGGTTTTAAAATGCACAAAGAGATATAAGTTTTTAAAAAGCGTACCTGTTTAAACTCTTCATGGAATGGAAAACATCAAATTTGCACGCTTTCACAAATTGCAGAACGTGACATGAGCACCTAAAATAGAAAATGTGTTATATTGATGTACATGTTTTTGAAAAGTCAATAATATGAAAGGAAAGTTTCACATAAGACAAATCATCACATTACACTTTTTAACCTTTTCGAAATGGTAATAAATGTGTTTTGCATCTTTTTAAAAATTGTAATTACTAGTTTTGACCTTTCTGAAAGTGGTCGTTGCTAGTTTTGAATGTTCTTGAAAATGTTGGTTTCTAGTTGTGACCTTTTTGAAAAAGATAAATTGTATAATATACTTTATTGCAGGATTTTGATCTTTTTTTTATCCAGTTTTAAATCTGTAGGTTAAAAAATGTAAATACCATTTTTAAAAGAAAGTGTAGAAACATTATACTTAAGCCTTTTAAAAAAGGCAAAGCTTGAAGTGACGGTGTTGTAAAAGGGCACAGCATCACACTTACACCATTTAACAAAAAAAAGCTTTTAACGGAGTATGCCTGTTTCAAAAAAGGAATCCATTACTTTGACAGGTTTAAAAAAGGCAACATAGTTTTTTTTTTTGCCGTTTAATAAAACTGAAAATGTGAAAGCAGGATATTTACACAGTTTCACAAAACTTCCAAGCAAAACCAAGTCTTTCTGTTGGTATCCCCTGTTTTTTTGGATGACATCATATTGGAACGGCCCTGTAGCTCCAAGATGCCCTCGCTATGCCGTGCTGTACCTTTAATGATTTGGAATATGGAGAATGGTGGGGAGAAGTGGTGTGGAACCTCAAACTTTTGCGGTTACTTCGACGTGTCAATATGTAGCCATGCTCATTGCTTTTTGTTCCTTCTGGTTTCTTAGTTGATTTCTCTTTTCCCGTTCTCCTTGTCGTCCCTTAGTTTTCTTCATCTCTCTCAGCCCTGGTTTTCCCTCACGACTCGTGTCGTCTTGAGAGTGTGTGAAGACACCGGTTAGGGAGTTGTTCATGCCGATGCGATGCGGACGTTATCGCGGCCGCCTCGGTCGAGAATAAACGTGGTAGACATTTGACGTTGAAGATGACAAGGGAAAGAGCAAGACATCCAAAATTGTTTTTTATTAGTCTTTGAATGGTACTTGGATATGAAACTTGTTATCTCATAACCTACCATTCAAAATTTCACTGTTTTTCGCCCTGGGTTTTTGACATGGGAAATCGATTCCTTGCCCTTCGTGCCACTACCTCGTCTCTTCCCATAAGTGCCGCCATACTACGTGTAGCAATGACAGCCCTAATGAGAGGCTCAAAAATCGAATTAAGACGTCTCTTGTCCTTTTGTTTTGAACATCAAGATGTGTTCATTGTCAATTAAGCTACATACTGTCATATTATTATTATTACTATTATGATCATGATCAAACGTTTTTGGGTCGTAAATGGCTTCTCTGTTTTCTTTATCATTATGTGTTTTTCTGCTCAAAGCATTTTTGTGTTTAAGCCGTAAGCCCGAGCTGGACGAGTGGGGATGATGATGGTATTGGTAATAGCCTGTACCTAGGTAGCCATACATATCGTTACTGAAGAGGCAAAACATAGTGTGATTAGTAATTAGGTACCTAGGTTAGCTACATTATTTTTGTAAGCAGAATAATTTACTATATGCTTTTGGAAAGGTGAAAAACGCATTTCTTGTGTATTTTAAACAGTGCAAAATGTACCTTTTAGTTAAAAAATTGTGATGTGTGACCTGACCTGACCTATCTTGTATTAGAATTTGGTGAAAGGGCTGTTTGGGCTCTTCGCTTGCGATACATCTTGTTAGTCAGGTTAGGCCGTTAAATTGTTTGAAGTGCCTCGCTTCGTAGCTTAAATGAACCTAATCCTCGTGGCATGTATTTTTTGATGTAGTCATCATGCACTCATGACGAACCAAATGATGATTATGATGATGATCATGATGGGAAACGGCTCCCTATTTCCCTTTTCTTTTGTTCCGTGTTCTTCTATTAATAATATGCTAACGATAAACAAGCGAAGGCCAGGCCAAACAGCAGAAACTGGATCTGAGTCATCTAGATAGATCCTGTGTGTACTGACTGTTGATAGACTCTTTTTACGGGTAATCTTTAAAACTTTGTAAGGACAAAGTTTGCTTTCAACTGTTGTTGTTTCCAAGCCTAATTATGTATTGCCATAAATATATCCATATCGCTTTTAGAACTTTTCTATAAGATACTATTTGCTTTCATTTTTGTCAATTTTTAGAATGTGCAAAACAACAAAACAATTAACATTTTTAAAAGGGTTCACGATAGACGGGTTCAAACTCTCAAAATGTAGTTGTAACATTGTAATATTTTCAAAACACAAGCGTAATACCGTTTGTTTATAAAATAGATCCAAATCGGCTGCTTTGAACGTTCTCACAAGTGCTTCTGTAGTTGGTATGTTTTGCATCTGCCGTAGCAATATGTAATGCATTATTAAGTAGGTATAATATAAAAGGGAAATGAATTCAACTGTGTTATTAGTGCGTAAATAAATGGATCCATGTATTATGCGCTTGAGTGGGACACAAAGGATTTGTGTGTAATAATCTTGTAGACTCTATTGGTAGTATAATGTGAGTTGTTTTAGTTTCGTAGGAGCGTATTATAGGAGGAGGTTGTAGAGGTAAAGTGTACGTTTATATTTTACCTATTTGTGTACTCAAGATCCTCCTGCTAAAGATAGACTTAAATGAACATCATCAACCCTTCCATTCTAATTCCCAGAAGGCGGCTCCAACATAATGTGAACAATAACTCTGTCAACGGGAGGAGATGGGGAAGTCAAGCATGGTGTGATTATGAAAATTCAGTGTGACACTAACAGTGTGTACGACACAGGTTTTGTCCCATGTTGTATCAGGCCTTGTTTTCGGGGATACTTTGAAATTCAGTCGACATTCCTTCAAAGGAAAATGGAGGGAGTGAGAGGGAAAGGGTATAGGACCCATCAGGAATTAGAATTAGAATTGTGATGGGCTACGTGAAATTGGTTTTTAGAGATCCTCCACGGTCATGTCATGGCATGGTATGCATTAGTGCGGTGTTGAGCACGGGGCCAAAGACACGAGTGGAGTCCCTGCCTACTTACTTTAACTTTCTTTCCCTTTACAAAGATTGTAGTGACGATACCTTCAGCTTTGAACCTGGAATTCTTTGGGGGCCTCCCAAATGCAACGTCCTGGACAATCTTCAAGGAAATTTAAAGCCGGTCTTGTGCATTCTTGAACGTCTTCAAAGCGCTACATAATTACTTGCCATCTTGTAATAATAAGTGTGATTTTCATGTTTTACGTCTTTTCAGATTGTTAATCTTATGTTTGATACCTTTTCAAAATGTTCAGTTCAGGTTAGGCATGCTTAAGAAATCATAATTTCATGTTTTTCTCATTTTTGAAAATGTATTTTTATGTTTCCTGTTTTAAAAAATACTATTTTTATATTTTTTGACACTTTCAGAAACCTTTCTATTTTTACCTTTTTTAAAATGTAAATTTTATTTTTTTTAACTTCTTTAGAACTTGATTTTTATAATTATTTGCAACTTTTCAAGTGACCTATGTATTTAGGTAGCAGCAACTGAGCAATAATATTATAAGTTTTGTATAACTGTAAACAAGTTTTTCCCTGTTTTGAAATATGTACTGTCTTAAACGTACTAGACGTGATATCTGAAAGACCCCATTAGGAAAATAAAACGACCCAAGGAATGTCTATAGCTGTACATATGTCCAGGTCCACACTCACGCATCAGTACGTAACTGACATACCATGGTGGAGTATGAGATTCTTGACTTGACTTGTCTTGTTTTAATTATGAAGTGGAATGTCTTTATATATGGCCCGTTACTTTAATTTCTCTATATAGCCAGGTACTACTGATAGCACTCATAGGACCGAATTAAATTTCGGCTTCGGTTTTTCTTGCAAATGCAAATGATGTGAACTTACAAAGGTAGTTACCTACCCTACCTAGTTATCCCATACGAGCACACAATTGGAATTTAGTTGTTGCGGTGTTCAACCAGATCCGTTTTCACTACTATAGCTATGCTGGATTCATTGAAAATTCGAATTGAAAATGCTTCTGGAAGTACTTAGGCGGAATGGGCGATAGTGTTTGTTTATGTTTATCTCTGTACCGGCACCGGCGGGCAGCTGGTTGTTAGTTGGAAGTTCTGTATATGTGTGTTTTTGCGTGTGATTGTGTGTGTGTGGACGTAAAGCACGTTCCAGTCATCGTCCTGTGTACAGAGATGTGTACTTACGAGGGAAAATTGTCCAACAGTTTCATTGCGGATTGTAAATAGAAGGGAAACTACTGGAAGTTAATATTAATAGGAAGATAATGTTTAATGGAGGAGAAAGAAAATAGTTTCATGTTGAGTGAATTCTGTATGTGCGTCATGAGGGGAGGGAGGGAGAATGTGATGTAAAAGTAGCCATTAGCATGTGGTAATTAGTGATTAAAGACTGTCTGCTATGGAATTTAATTTAGATTTTCCTACAAGAGGAAAACCTAGCTTTTGTACTCGACTCAATGAATTTTATTACATGGGGTTAGAATTAGAAGACATTGGAATGCGTGTTTCTTCGTCCTTTTACTACGGTGCGTGGTGCTTCTACAGTGCAGTGGCAACGGATATACGGATATACCAGAACGCACATCAGTTTATCAGTAGTCGTTTTGTTTTAAGAGTATGAGTCCTTGTAATATCTTCGACGTCTTTGAATTTCCGCATTTGGATTCCATTTCAGTTCATATTATACAACGCACAAATGTTGACAGCACAGTACAGTCCTTGTTGTTTTTACTTCCACTTGTTTTGGGGCCTTTCAAATATGACGACGTCGTAGACGTTAATTTTGAAACTACTCGTGTAACTATACCTACGTTGCTTTGCCATTTTTGAAATCTAATTTTTGTATTTTTCTTCCTTCCTTTTTCTTGGATTGAGTTCCCACAGTTTTTGAAAGGTGAGACTATCTTACAAACTTTCACAGGCTCAAAAAAAAGGCGTCATATTTGAAAGGTTCCTTTGTAATTTGATATCCTATATCTCTACCTGCATACATATGGAGTGCATACCTATATATATTTATATTGACTCCTTTTACGCTGCTAGGTAATGAAGTCTTCATTTCTCGGGAGATTGGAGTGGAGTCTGTTGTGCTTCATACTTTTAATTAGTTAGTTTTGTACACGCACACGGACAGATCGCTTTTAATTAAACTCCATTTTTGGATGTTGTTATTGGTGGGTGGGTGAGTGGGTGGGTGGGTGTAAAAGACTACTGTTGCTACAGATTTCCTGTTTAGGAATGCATTGGAATGTTCCTGGAAGAATTGCTCTGTTCTCAGAGTAATATAATAAATTGGAGGGGTGACTCTAGGGGGAGAGGGAGGCTAGGCGCATTTAATTAATTGTTAATATTTTTAGCCAGAATGTGCGTAGATAGTATATTTTGCACCTTCACTCAAGTGTGTACTAGCAATCAGCGGGATACACTTGAGTGCGTCTGATTTTGATTCCTGGGATGAGGTAGGGAAAGATGATAGAAAAATGAATCTGGTTATAGTGATAAGGATGAGAAATAAGAGTATAGATATAAGCTTCTTAGTTGTAAGAAGGAGTTGAGCCAAATCACAATAATGACATTAGACGGAATCATTGTGAGTCTTGCTGTGCTTGGGCACATGTCTTCTGTCATTGTCGTTCGCCATGGGCATGGGGCTGGATTGCTGAATGTTGAATGCTGATATGTAGATACTAGTGTCATCTGTATGTATACTACCCAGGCACCTAAGTACCTACCTACTTATCAAAACCCGAAAGGGTTGAGCGAACAGCCAACGTGGCTGATCATACATATAATATACATATAGATAAGTAGACACATTGACGTTGCATTGAATTTGTGTGCCATTTAACAAGCAATCAGAGCTACTTGGAAGATGGAAAGCTTAAGAAACAGTCAAGTCGCTCTCAATAACTGAGAAGTCGCTCTTCAACAAATCCGATTTTCGGACTCATCCTCCGTCCATGCAGGAGAAGTGGAAAGTTATACTGTGTACAAGTGTCTAGCTATATATCGCCGGTGAGGAAGCATTATGGCTAAGGCTAGTTCTCGCCCCCTTAAATTCAGTTTGACTCAAGCCCTACCAATCAAAGTTTTACCTATGTGTGTACAAAAGGTTTAGATACCACTTTTGAATAGTTTTAAAAAGTGCATATACATAGTAGTTTTACTGTTTTGAAAATCGTTAAAAACGACATTTACAATTATTACGAAGGGAGGAAAATGTTGATTATTCGGACTAGCCTACGTATGTACGTACAGCAAAATCATATTACATAACGGGACGTTGGATCTGTGTCACTATGCTCTTTTACCGACGCTATAAACCTAGGTACCTACGTATTATAAACAATATAGAAATATACCTACATACAATAGTAGCGCCTACTTAGTTTTTTTTTACATTTGTGGGTTTAGTCGGTTGATGTTTGGATCTTTGGATGATGTTTGTATCCAAGTGGGTAGAGTGTAGGTACGGACGCCTGTAGTCGTGTCTAATATTAAACATACACTTCCTTAATATTGTCAATCTTATGTTTGTCGGGTTCTGGTTCTGGTTGGCATTGAACAGATTGCTTCATCCTTTTTCACGCTCCAAGAATGACTGTTACGGCTAAGCTGGAGTTTCTCAAAGAGCGAGAGAAAAGAGAATGAAAGGAAGGAAAAGGAAGAGGGTATTTGAACATGAGCTTCGTATCTTCTCCCAGTAGTGGTTCCCGTTTAATTTTTCCTGGGCTTAGTGATGATCAGCACTGTGGAAGTGGGAGAAGGAAAAGAAGCGTTCTGCACGTACGTATACCTACGCGTTCCTTAAATGATGCTCACATTGTTGCTGAAGAAGCAATTTGACTTAAATTATAGTCAACACAAAGGAACTTCCATTTTGCACCATGAAAGCAGTGTATGGGGCTGTTGGTTGTAATTGTTGCTTCAACTGTTTTTAAATCACAATCACATTTTAACCAATATTTTTCAATTAAATTTCGAAATGCATTCAGTACCTCTATTTTTTTAAAAACATGATTGCGTACATATAAGCGAAACTTATAAACCGTCTCTAAAAACATTTTGAAACGTTTCATTTTACTTTTTCAAGCGCTTTTAATTAGAACATTTGACAGTTTTTTAAAACGTTGCATAATGAAATTTTACACCTTCAAAAACATGTAATTATGACATTTTGCACCTTCTAATTTCAACCCATACGATATGTTGGACTTTGTTTTCAAAAATAAGCAATTAGAGCATCTTGCACTGTTTCAAAATCAAATGAATGACATTGCACAGCTTTTCAAACACTTTAAATTGTAACATTTTACACTTTTTCAAAAATATGTAAAACGTGCTTGGTCTCATACATTTTACTAAGGACTGTGGCGTTTTGTGCCTTCAGTAACGATAAATATTGTACATGTGCACGATTTGAGGGAATGAAGTTAAGGCAGAGAAATCAGAAGCTCTGCCTTTTCCTTCCTAGCAATGGCACTGGTAGCTTTGACTGAAACTTGAGCCTTCTGTCTGCTGCTATATTCTTGGTGTGTGTACGTGATTCAGACTTTTCAAATTAACAAGTATACTTGGCGAGTAATACCCGGACTCCGTGTGTGTGTGTGTGTGTGTGCCGTCCATGAAAACTAAAACTCTTTGGTCCAGCAAGTTTGTTTACGTCAGTAAAGAAGGAAGCATTTTGTGTTGAGGTTTGATTAATTACACGCTATTCCTCTTGACTTGCTCACTCGTGAAGTGAGGCGTAAACATGTCTTCACCATCGTCCAAGACAGGGCACAAGACATGACGAAAAAGCTTAGACTTGCTTAACTTTAACTTCTCATTCCTTTACCTCTGACTCTGCTCTTTGGTGGGGTGTGCAGTAGAGGCTCCGTTGACAAGTATCGTAGAAATGTGAACTACAAAGACACTGAGAACCGTTAGCGTTAGCATATATATTTACAGCCATGGATCAAATCACACACACGCACACTTTTACAAAGATCGAGTGAAAGAAGGGAAAAGAAGTCGTGATGCTGGAACCGGAGCTGGAGCTCTGGATCTTGTTTTCCAGGAAATAAATGTTGGGAAGTGTATGAAGTCGACCCAAGGGCCGAGCAAATGTTACCTCCAAGAAAACTGTGCTCCAAATCCAAACACGTTTTCCTTTGAAATGAATACATCTACACCTATTAGGTAACGGCCGTGTTATAAAATCGTGTGTTAGGTACTTCCTTTACCAGGTTTAAAGTGCCTGCGTTAGTATCCGCTTTGATCTTTTGGTGTCTATTTCATAAATTCCCCCTTTTTTGGAAAACGTGCAATTTCTTGAGTTAACACCTTTTGAAGCATTAGTTCCATGTCTTGATGGATTTGAAAAATATCAATTCCGTGCCTGTGACTTTTAAACATCGTTAATTTCACAATTTTCATCCGTTAAAATATAAATTATTTGTTTTTTGTACATTATAAAAGCGTTACGTACGAGTTTTACACATTTTTCAGAAGCACGTAAAAATATCATTGAGCCTTTGTTCTAGACAAACTTTCCCTGAAAGAAATCCTGAAATCCATAAGCCATTCGACGTCACATTTGCCAGTTCCTAGAGTCTTCTGTCTTTTGACTTTTGAGCTCTCCTGACTCTGCTGCTCTGTTGTAGTATTAGTGCGTGGAAAATGGTATAAATTGTGTTAGTGTTGATATCCTCATCCATCCTGTTCTTCACGTTTTATTCAAGGGAAGAAGGAAGGGGGGGAGCCATGTAATGTAATGTAACGGAACGTAACAAGTCATGAGCGAGAAAATGTTTGTTGTTAGGAAGACTTGAGTTTTGGGAGTTGATGAAATTTCCACGTGTCATGAAATCTAAGCGAGTGGCGTGACTTGGAAAAATGACCTCAGAAGTGCCACATGTCAAACTCTACGGCTTTGATTGGTGGCTTCGATGACTGTGATGAGTAGCCTTTCCCTCCTTGGGGAATCCTGTATGTATGTGCGAGGAAAGAGCGAGAGAGAGAGTGAAGGTTCTAAAGAAAGTAATCCTTTGTATTTTGAATTTCTCTTTAAATGTGATACAAAGCTTAGCTGATTGTGAGCTGACTGAACAACTGAGCGACTAGGCTGCTAGACTGAGCGAAGCGTCCTTACAACTGTAAAATTGATCGAGAATAAAGACTTGTGCAAAAATGCCTTGCATTTCATCCCATAGTATTTGAAGGGAAAAAAAGAACAAGAATTTTAATTTAATTTTTATATACACGCCTTGTGTCTATGGTATGGTACTTTGTCTGCTACTATACATACTTACCGTAGACTTCCTGGTTCGTATATCTCGTTCTACATACACATTTATGGTACTAATAATGATTTGTTTGTTTCCTACAACGAGCTACCTCCTCCAGAGTGAATTCCCTAGATGGAAGTTAATGTAGAAAAATGGTACTTTTCACGCTGACACTTCTTAATTCAACTCTACGTCCGTAGACACACGCATGCATATAGAGTTAAGTGAGAGTTGTAAATTTCTTTGTCACGTTCACTTTTCTACGACTTTATTTGAGGGAAGTCAAGTGAATAGAACGGGAAAATGGCAAAATGGGAAATAAACAGAGAAAAGTGGTATGTGCAGATACTGTTGTACTCCCATACCTACCTCATATATGTAGCAACAAGGCAACAAAGTCAACGGCTTTCGCTCTTCGTCTAGCGTCAACTTTAAATTTCTTTACCACCCATAACGTGTGAGCTGGAGCTGGAGATTGCCTTTTTGCGTATAATGTGGATAATGTTTCCACTGTGCATGCATACTACGTACTTAACCTAGCTACCTGTATACAGATTTATAAAATATGTATGTAGCACACATTTCCTCACAAGTGCAAAAAATGGTATTTAGGTATTTGCATATTTTACCAGTGTATCCGTTACTGAAATCTGAGAACAAACACATTCTTCAGTCGCAGTACAACTCTCAGTTAGAGGTTTTTGCAAGTGTGTAAAGTATGTAGGAAAGACACAAAGGATGGAACTGGAAGTAAGACGTTTTGGATTTTTAAACAATCAAATACGTGTATTTGAAGACCATAATCCGTAACCGTAACGACGGTGTGTACAGTGCAGTGTATACTTTGTGTTTGTTGGGGATAGAGGCTGTAGAATAGAATATTTACATTTGCACACAGCCATGTAGGTAATAGTTTCCACAGTATTTTATGACATGGAGTGAAAGTGAAGTGAGCAAAGGGCGTTCCCTGTAGAATGAGGATGAATTCATGTTCATGCCTTAAGACGGAGAGAGAGAGAGTAAAGAAATACTTTTGTACATAGTAATGGGAAGGCTCCCGTGGTCGGGGTTTTTCTCTTATGTATACGAGTCTTAGTCAAAGAGTTGTTACTTACTGGAGCCTTTTACTTATTATGTCATCCTATGAAGGGCTTCAAAAGATGGTACACAGGTAGAAAACACATTTGAACATTCCCAAAAAATTTAATTAAATCAAAAATTAAATTAGATTTTAAAAAATACGGATGTACGGATGGCAGTACAATACTTTTGCATTTCCAACACAATGCTAATTATGAGTCTATAGGTATCTACATACGTTCTAAAAAGGGTGTAGCGTAAAATTAACATTTTTCTAAAAAGTGTTATAACTTGAAAGTAGAATTGTCTGAAAATGCCTTATAGTAAAATGGGAAGACACTCTTTTCAAAAGGTTACATACCTAACAACTTTAAATAAAAATGACGAATATTACAGATAAAATGGTAAGCTTTTGAAAATGTCAAAATAGTCAAAACGTCAAATCGCCTGTAAATTTCCTCACCACATCATTTATGGGCGAACCCGGCTCCTCCAGTTCCATAGATGCCTAGATGGATTGATATGCATGTCTGTAGTTTGTACGCGGCGTGGAACTTGTAAAATGGAATACTCCAGGGTGCCGTCATGTTCTACATGTGCCGTTTGAATGAATTTTCTCTCTCTCTCTCTCACTTTCTGGTTAAAATGCAAAGGCGAAGAAGAATAAAGAGGAGCCAAGAGCTTGGCAGTCTTCTTTTTTGGTCTCTCATATTATTAGTTCCCATAGCTTTCTCATTCCATCCATTTCGTACGCAAATCTATGGATATCCACCTTCCACTACCTTAGACAAGGGGCTGAGACTAATACTGTGTCCTCGTATGCACGCCCAGCAGAATGCCAGGCCAGCAGTAGTGGTGCGGGTGCCATAGAGTCAAGCTGATAGTGTTGTCATGATGAATTTGCAAGATGGTTTTTTTTGTCCTTCAAGAATTTATTATGTTAAAGTCATGGCGATAAGCTTCATCTTCAGTTTACACTTGACAAGTTATGCTACCCAAGAGTGAGAGTGAGTTGGTTCCTTGGGTTGCGTTGGTTTGAAGCATAGACTTTAGGGATACTGGTGGAATCCAGAGTCAAAATGAGAGAGAGAGGTAGAAGGAGCGGCGACACGACACAACTCCATGCCATTTACGCTTACCGAGAGAATAATAAGAAAGCAGGGAGAGGAGGGCTGAGATGAGCAGAGTGCAGAAGTCGCCAAGACCGAGAGTTGTCGTCAGAAGAAATTTTATCTTTCATGCTATTATTAGAGTGTTTCCTCTCCCATGCTATTACGGCCTATGGCTCTCCGTCTGCCATGGTTTTAAGGGGAAATCCACTGCATTGCATTGCTCTCTCTAAGAATAAAATTCTACTCCGGTTATGGTTCCTATGTCACTAATACTAATAGGAATGAATGTGACATCTCCTTGAGACTATTAGCTATGCACTCCATCTCTATCTATCCACATATCTACGATGTGTAGGAGGACATTTAGCTCATATACATAATGTATTTTTGACAGTAGGGGGCATACATGCCTATATGGGCTCCTGATATGATTCTGAGTTAAGAAGCAAATGTGGCAAAATCTAAAAAAAAAATAGTTCCTTGGTGCAAAGGGACATACTCGTATAGCTGTATACTGTAACTACAAGAAGTCTCAAGTCCAGTTGTAGCCCAACTGTAAAATGGCATAAGCCCACCCGTATTTGACCTTTTGAAAAATATGTTAATAGGACATTTTGCACCTTTTCAAAAACGAGTAAATAGGACATTTTGCACCTTTTCAAAAACGTGTAAATAGGACATTTTGCACCTTTTCAAAAACATGTAAATAGGACATTGTGCACCTTTTCAAAAGCATGTAAACAGTTAAATTTGAACCGTCAAAATAGCGTGACTGCACCATTTTGAAATTTCTCTAAAACGTGCAAATAGGACAAATTCATCACCATTTCAAAATAGTGTAATTACGGTAATTTGCACATTTTAAAAGCATGAATTAAGGCAGTGATGCATTTGAAAATCATCAGGTTTTTATATTGGACATTCTACCTTTAAGATACTGAAGAGGTGTTGTTGAATAGGAATACGTTATTTTGCTTCTTAAGCCGTAGAACGTGTAAATAGCGTGCTGCCTATTTGTATTTACGGATACACAGGCGTTGAGGATGCTAAAAGTTGTTGAAACGGGATTTGGAAGTACCTACATACATACATATAGTTGAGTTGACGTTGACTCGAGCGGAGCGACAGTGAAAGCGCAATGCATGATAATGGCCGATGGTAGTGCCAATGCAATGTCAGTGACAATGGTGTCCCAATATATACGAAGATAGTAGCTGGAGATAATTTGGTCCCTGTGCTGTGTATAGACGTGCATACAACGACGACGAGGATCATTATCGTCAGCTCAATTTGAATATTGGAGCCCGAGAAGAAAGGAGTGGGGACAGAGTCTGTGTCTGGGATAGGAAGGGAGTCATTGAAATTTGAATTGAAATGATTGCAGACAGAAGAAGAAACGGGAAATCATTTGGGAAGAAAGTTTTAAATGAGATGAGCTTCTTTTCACACAATGAGCTCATGAAAAAGGAAGAAAATCTTTTTTAATTTGACAATATATTTTAGCCATGTACCTCATTCACGTTTCCTCCCGCCCACGTAGTAGAATTGGCTCTTCGTCGACATATGTACATACCTAACTTAAATACCTATGTACCTAATCCCCCAGCATTTATTTAATTGCAAAAAAAATGCTTTAATTTTAATTACTTTAGTTGTTCGCTTAAAAATAGATACATTTTTTTGCCACTCTAATCCCGAGTGTGGATTGAGCCTTTTTTTACTTCGTAAATTTTATTAGCAGCATCATCTATAGCTTTTTGGTAGTACCTACCTATGTATGTACACATCTTGTCTCTATAAGTGCGTTTCCCTTTCATATTTACCAATAAAGTTAAGAGACGTTCAAGGTTGAGGCGCATCAAGACTTTAGAGTTTGGTAAAAAAGTAATCATGTAGAATTCACAATGAAGGGCGCAGAGATTTTCTTCGAAGGATCTTGTTCAACGAATGAATGAATGAATACTTATCTAATATGAAGAAGAAGAAAAAAGGAAAAGAAGTTGAAGCAAAGGCAGAGCAAGAAAGGAAAGTAGAGACATTTGTTCAATTCATTCTACAGTTGTTGTTTGGGTCGCATCTTATGACGATGAGATGAGATCAGATGAGATGTGATGTGATGAGATGACGAAGATGACTTGGAACGGAATGAGTCAGTAATATACTTTGATATCCTCTATCCTCCGTATCTGTAGGTATGGCATATAATAATATGGCCTCCCGATATGACTCTTTCATGGCATAGCAGGACGACTAGATATAACTGTTTGATTTTCAACTCCTGCACTACTGTGAGGATTAGCAGGCATCATGACTTAAAAAGGGAGAGGGAAAGAGAACGTGAGAGTAAAAGTGAAAGTGAAGTTTGTCTGCGATCAGTGAAGGGAAAGACTATGGTGTATTGTATACCTATGTAACTGTGCCATCGCTGAAGGTGCAAAAAGTGCTATCTTTTATGTGCGGATATAATGCCTTTAAAAGCCCGCATACTTTTATCCTTTCTTTTCTGTATAAAAATTGGAACTTTGACTTTTTCAAACTCAGAAAGGCTCTTGCAAATATGACGTAAGCAAGGGTTTTTGGAATAAAAGGCGTATGCAAAATTTCGAATAGGTAATGCCACCTATTTACAGGCTTTAAAAAAGCAAAACAAGGAAATTCAGTGTTTTAAAAAAAGTCAAACGCTGTATCTACATTTTCTAAAAGTGTATTATTTCTATAATGTCATTATTGGAAGCCCCCAAATCGGGTACAACATATCGCTATAACTTTTTGTCGTAGTTGTAGATAGCTCTTTTTGTTCTCTAATAAAAGTGTGTTGTAGACAGATCTTTTTGGGTGGATAGAGTCAAAGTGAAATGAGAGGAAGGAAGAGGGTTGTTGAAAAACGGAAGGAGGGTTTCACTCCATGGAAATACCGAAATAGTGGCACGTATATATATAGCCATATGTATGCTATTCTGTCTATATAATGGTTTATTATAAGTGTGGATGATACTGTACAGATTATAGTGATTGTGTCTATATGTATGTATGTAGACCTGCATTTGGAGGAAATGCAATGTGCTGCGAGCAGTGCCAAAGCCGGAGTTAGTTTGGTTTGGTTTGGTTGGCGTATGTGTCTGTGTGTTTGGTGATGTGAGACGAGGCTTGTTTTCGTGTCATGTCTCAAGATGATGGGACCATTTATTTAATGATATGATTTTTTTTCTCTTCCTTGTGTGTGTCTGGCTACAGGAGTTCGAATGCTGGATGGTGATGTGACGGATGCTGTGGAAGCTCGGTCCCTCTCTCATAATACACAACACATTGATATCTACAGTGCATCCTGGGGCCCCGACGATGATGGCAAAACTGTGGATGGACCTGGGGAACTTGCCACGAGGGCTTTCATGGAAGGAGTTGCGAAGGTACCTATGTGGACTTTGATTCACTATCTCAAGTTGAGCATTAGCTAATAACTTGGGGGGCTTTGAATTATTACGTCATCATGGAAAAACTTGCTGCTGGCCCTAATATCTTGTTACATTGTTTTTCTTTTGGATACGGACATTCAATTGTCGCTTTTTAATATTTTTAAAATCAAGAGGTTTTGCCGTATTTTAAGAATTTTACACTTTTTATGGCGGTTAGGTATCACATTTCCGATTTTTTTAAATGTAAATCGTCATGTTTTATTTTATTTATGTGTAAGTATCAGGTTGTACACATTTTGAATAGTACAAATATCATGTTTTGCCCTTTTTCGAAAATGCAAATATCACTTTTTACCCTTTTTTAAAGGGCAGATATCATGTTTTGCTCTTTTTTTAAAGTGCAATATCATGTTTTATCCTTTTTTGAAAATGCAAGTATCATATTTTGTCCTTTTTAAATGCAAATATTATGTTTTGCCCTATTTAAAAAAATCAAATGCCATGTAGGATCTATAATTAACTTTCCATTCCTATCCAAACCATGTATGACGTAATATTTGCGAGGTACTTTATTCCTATGTTATCTCCATGTAGCCTTTGGTTTTAGTATTATCATATAAGCCCGAGCACAAACATTAGGAATGCATCTCTGGTCAAATCTTGAGAAGTTACGACTTCCCGCTCCGAGAGATAATAATGGGAATTTAAATTTAAGACAAACTTCCAGGCACGTCTTTCCTGGGTTTTAAGTTGTAATCTAAATCTTTGTACCGATTTTAACTTTAATTATATAAGCTGTGTGGGACTGAAATGAAATGGATTTAGCACGCAAACATACACACAGGGGTAAACTATGCCCATAGTACCCATGTACCTCCATACGTGGTTCTAAATGCTAAAAAGTGATGTATTTATGCTTTTATTTCTTAATTGAATTACACTGCATTTGATGAATGCATAATTTTTAAAGTACGTGTCAGACACGAGCAGACCGAGTTGTCAGAGCTTATAGTTTTATGAAAGGCGGGAGTGTGAGAGTGAGAGGAGAGCACTTGATTAATTCCTCGTCGTGAAATACTGAAAATCTAGTCGTAGAAAATGCTAAATCTGATTAATAAAGTGACGGTAATTGAGTTATCTGTACAAGTTGATTACGTCCTATTTCGCACAAGGGGGTACTCGTGCGGGCTGGTTGGTGTCCCTCGTAAACTTTGGATGAGGCTATGGATTACTAGTGGATGGCTCAGAGCTGGAAATTGAAATGTATTTTATTGTATTCCGTATTGTTTCCTTTTGTTGCGTTTAATTCCATGGATAGGCTCATTGCTTGTATTGCACTGGGGGAGATTTTTCAAGTGTCAAACATAATAGTATAAGCTCCGCATCTAAATATCCCCACTAAGTCGATGTGGGTACGCGATGGGGATTGTGAATAAATAATGAAAAAATTGATCCCTCAGCACTTGCAATATGTCTCTTGCACTGCACTGATAACTTATTTCATATTGAAGAGCCACTGACGTTGGAACGTGATTCTTTGTATAGGCATAGCCAAAAAATTTGTGCTTATAGCATTGCCTTATATGAAAGATATAGGTATACTACCTACTTAAACATATACATAGCTTTTTCTCCCCCCTCTTCACTGACTGACTGACTGCATCGCACTGAGCACTGTGTAGAGCTCCCTTGTCTGATCTTGAGTCTGATTCCTGTTCAATTCCAATTCGATTTTCTCTCTTTGTACTTTATATTGTATTGTCATTGTGAAAGGCGGACGTGTTGGTACATATACCTTGTATGCATTGTGTGTTAGGTGTCTTGTTAATGGGATGTTACCGAGCAGTGAACTCTCTGAACAGTGCAGCAGTCGAGATTACTTGGAGCTTTAACTTGTAATATAAGTATTATGTAATGTAAGGTACCTAGTCTACGTGTACCTATGTACCTACATAGTATAATGGCTTAGGAAGCCACGTTTTTGCTAAGGGGCAAAATGGGGAATTTCCTATGATTTCCTGTTAAATTTGCCTCGTTTTGATTCTTTTTGGATCGGTGAAAATAATGCGCGATTCTTAACCTTTTCGAAACGGTAATTTATTTAGTTTTAAATGTTTTCGAAAATCGTGATTTCTAGTTTCGATAATTTTGAAAACGGTAATTTCTAGTATTTTGACCTTTTAAAAGTGGGATTTATAGTTTTGACCGTTTTGAAAAAGTGTTATTTACTAGTTTTGACCGTTTTGAAAAAGTGTTATTTACTAGTTTTGAC
>JAQFZC010002008.1:0-25474 GCA_034695205.1 Dicyrtoma fusca | reverse complement strand
AGCGTGAACTGGAGATCGGCAACTTTGCTTTTAGTAGAATTTGGAGAACGGTCACTTTGCATTTACAGTAACGATATATATTAGTATACTGGCGTACGCAGAGCATTATGATATGAATAAAGTACTCTTGTTCTCGTACATACATGTTAATGATATGGTTGATTTTTTTAAATTAATTTTTGTTACAAGTAATTAAGTACCTACCTACCTACGAACAAAGGTAACTTTATTACAGGACATTGACACTATACTGAAGCTTGTTGACCACATTTTCAGATTTCAGATATTCTTCTATCCAAATGCTTTCGGGCAAAGCCTATTTTTGCAATTTATTTTCAACCTTGCGACACAATCTTGTTCCCTTATTTGTAAACAAATACTTTATAATAGCCTGGCGTTGCGTTGCATTGAACTCGAGCCATCCAGGAAACTTTTGTGTACACACGAGTATGTATGTATGGAAGTAAAATATATTCTAGGTATATCAGTACTGTAAGAGACGCAAATTACAAAAATTTTATTTATATGGGGACAAAGAAACGTTTTTGTGATTGTGAGTGATTGGACGAAGACGAGTTGATCTTGATTGTGATTATTTATGAGAGTTTTAAATTGTGTGCTGCTGTCAACTATTATTGTGTTTGTAAAAGTAATCTCTTGGCATTCTCAAAGTTTCTGAATAATAATAAATATTCTTTGCTTGTGGCGCCTTGCCTTTACTACTGTACTAAAGTTTTAAAAAATTAATTTAAAGTCGCATTTCCGCGCATACCGCATTCGTTCTTGTCCGTGTGAGTTCCTTTTATTTTCCCGTTTACTATCTCTCTCTCTCTCTCTTTGCATTGTTCATGTTCTTGTGGGCCGACTGCAAAATCTATAAATGCATTAATTATTTCAAGTCTTGTTGCATTCAATTATGTTCTGGGATAATGATGGACAATTTAAACTGAAGACAGTGTAGATTGTAGATATGAATACTATTGGATTTTTGTATGCGTTTTGTATTGATTGTTTCTTCTGTGGCCAAAAAAACTAAACACGCTCGTATCTACAACTCTTGGACTTATTATAGACTTGTGAACACAGCCACATATTTTGAATTATAATTTACAAGAATTTCAGATAATAAGGGTCTAGCATACGTTACGGCATTGCATTTACTTGCATGGAATTTAAAGCATGTGTCAACATTTTTGACAATTCCCTGCAAAACATGATAATTGCACGTTTTCGAATAAAGGTAAGCCGCAATTTATCGATACTATACACTCTTTCAAGAAGTGTAAACTTCAACTTTAACGTGTTCGAAAATTTTGAAACAAGTGGTTAACTTTTTTTAAACAGAACAACTACTATTAAAAAAACACCGCCAGCCATTCTATTTACAGAAAAATATGCTGTAAGAAAAACAGCATAGAGATTTACATTTTTAAAGATGTAACCCCAAAAAGGATATTGGAATAAACGTTAAATTTAACCACTAATAAAACGTTTTAAGCAGCGTCCTAAATTTTCCAGTAGCTTAATTAACAGCTGGCCGTGGTTTATTTAACACGCGTATGCTAAATTACTCTTACAAGTTAGGACTGAGTACTTGGTGCCCACGTCGCGTTCATCCCTGTTAATTGAAAAAGACGAGGAGGGGCTTACAAGTGTCTTGAGCGAACGACACTTACGTTACACGGGGCAGGCAGACGGACAGTGAGCGTGAAAAATGTGCATACAGCTTTTTCAATGTTATTACTAGGGTCTATAAGAATAGCGTCGTCTAATACTAGTAAGACGAAAACCCTTTAACAGTATACGGGCGTCGTAATTTAGAAAATACGGTACACAAAATGTAGTATAATCTGAGGAGTAAGTAAAAGCACCTACTACAGGTTCATTGGGAGCTAAGAAGCAATGTGGGTTAACAACATTTTGACTTCAAGCCATTACAGTGTGTATTTATTATGCATGTTGCAGTTGCAAAAACATTTTTTTTTAAATGCTAAACTGTATATTGTTATGCATTTGAAAATTGCTAAACATTAATATTTACAAGTTTTAAGAAATGGAAAACCGCATATTTTACGCCGTTTGGAAACCAAAAAGATTAATTGCGTTATTCAAATGTCTTTTAGCCTGCTGGGGCATACAAATAGGATTGAGCACATTTTCCTCTCAAGAGCATGTACTATCCCGGCGTACTGCCTAGTCCAGGAGATATAAATGCACATAGTGGAAGATGTAGACTCCATAAATGAGAACCCAGTACGATTTGGGAGACAAGTATAGAGTAAGGAGTCATGGAGTTGAAAGTGAAAGGAGTGGAGACTGCAGTGTGTATGTGTGGGAAAGTTCTGGTGAAAGGAGACTAGAATGGAAGCAAGATTTCATTATTTCTTTCATTTGGAGACTTCAAGTGAGAGAGATTTACTTGCATCTTAAATTCCAACTCCAAGCACCGCTCACGATTTCTCAATGGAGATCCCAGCCATCCACAGTCACTACAAAACAAAAACAATGTTCGGCCAGGCGGAAAGTTGAATTCAAATTCGACTCCAAGGACTGCTGATACGAACCAAATACGCAGTATACACAGCAAGCTGCGCTATACCTTATATAAGTTGACACGTACAGCGTAGACAGTGCACCTATGAGTGTGTCTAACTACGTGCTTTTGAATTTTATGACGATCGATTCTGACTACTGAGATAAGCACTTTGATTCCTTCCAGTATAACGAATGTGATGAGATGTTCTACAAAAGAGAAAGAAGGAAGGTGGCTACCGCTACTTACAACGCTTTCAATGGGGAAAGCTTAAAAATACATCCGTTCGTTAAAATCACATGCATCATGGATTAAGAAGCACATTGACTTTATATCGTATGTCTTTGACGAGGTGCGGAAGCCATCATTATCGTTTGTTTTAAACAATAACCTTTTGTGATCATGACTTATTTGTCTTTTTTCTATTTCCCCTTCACTTTCACTGCTTTCTCTCCCAAGCAAATAGTCGACACTTCCCCGCACTACTGTGAATTCCCTGTAATCCAAAACAAAAAACGAAAAAAGAGAGACGCAGACGCGAGGTAATGCATGGACTTTGCACACCTTTTACTCAATGCTTTTCCCTCGATCTTTTTTTCATTATTACCTACGTTACGTGTATTATTCATAGAATTCAACAGTTTGCCCCATGTAAAGGTCAATAATATTCACCGTCTCATACACGTAAATTGTATTATTTTTCAAAAGATTAATACCAGAGTTTTTGCAACTATTTTAAGAGGCACAAAAACCCTATTTGCATAATTTTGAAAAACGTAAAATGTCGTGTTTAGATAAACTTAAGAAAGTGCTAATTTTTCGTTTAAAAAAGTGCAAATCCTGTTTACATGCTTACAAAAGGTGTAACATTAACTGTCTACACGCTTTTAAAAATGCAAACGTTGCAAATGCTCGAATAGAGCCCCAGTCTCTAATAGAGCCCCATGCTACGCATACAAATTTAAAATAGAGCCCCACTCCCGAATAGAGCCCCTCTTTCCCTTGGGGCTGTATAACATAGCATTATGTTATGCGGCAATGCAATGCCGGAATTTGGAATAGAGGCCCAGTCTCGAATAGAGCCCCAATATACGGTATAAAATTGTAAATAGAGCCCCAGGACTCTATTCGAGCATTTACGGTAAAAATATATTTTTAAGTATGCAAATTGTCCTATGTAGGTCCTGTTTTTAAATACGTGATACAGTATCCAACTTACCGGCTTTAAAAGGTAAACAAAGAGGTCATTCTTGACATTTAAAAAGGTACACAATGTTCTACGCAATGTACTTCTTTTGAAGAACGTTTTAGATGGGGGCCTTAATCCGCATTCCTAACTCATGGCACGTTAATGCATGCATCGCTTTGCATTATTGTAAAATTGCCAACTGGAAACACTTACTTCCGCTTCAAAAATCGTTATATTTGAATTGAACAATACATGCCACTTGCCCATGTATACATGTATCCAATGTTCAGATAACAATAAGAATACGCAATGCAGAAATTACCTGTACTCTCTCGAAAGCATTGAAACAATCTCAACAAGGAGAAACTTTCCCTTTGATCTGTCTTGTTGGTGGAATTTCCTTCCCTCTGCAGTATCACCCAGAAACCTACTTTGAATCCAGATTTGGCGCTGTAGACGATAGTATCAGTGCAAGGAGGTATAGAGATTACAATTACAATCATTCCGATTAAAAAAAAATGAATTCGATGAAATGTATCCTCAAGTTGTGCCGCATGGACGGAATAAAAGATGAAAGTAAAAGTGCATGCAAAGAGTTGAACGATAAGTGGCCTCATTATAAATGAAAGGCTTATTGCAAGACCACTACTTCAATTGGAAACCAGCAAGGCTGGCCCTCCTCTCCTCTTCAAACGTCCTTGTTTATAAATCATAAGAACTGCTCATCGGCCACTGATTGTCTAGCACTAGCACTTCAGATAAAATCCCCGTTTTCACCGAAGGATTGAGCTCCTCTTTCTGAATTCTCCGGGGATTATTTTCAAAGAGAACTAACAAAATTCTAAAGTAGGGTATCCCACTCTATACTGTAGACTACAAAAAATTATAGAAAACAGTAGAGAAATAAATGAACACATCTACATACATATACCAATGCACTTGCCTATAGACTATAGACACTTGAGCTTAGATTTCCATTTCAAATCAGGACGTTTTTCATGATCTACAAGAATCTCAACTTTCTCGTCAACTTGAGGATGCATACTTTGTTTGATAATCAGTAGCGGTAGATCAGAAAATTAGAATACCTATCCAACAAACGTCCAGGAAATCCCTGTTTACAACAGGGCATTTTACCAATATTTGAATTTCGAATATTATTAATGAGTTTTTCAGTTTTTCCCGTTGGCCAACTTTGCATTGCATTAGCTTAATGATCTCAATTTTTTTATCAGATATTGCTAATTATTGAGCGTAACATCATTCTGCATCTGTTTGCTCCTTCAACTCAGGTCAGGTCATCACTTATGACTTGTATCCAACATGCAGTTGTAAAATTCTGCTTCTTTTGACACCTTCAATGTCCTTGAAGCACTTAGCAGTTGCCAAAGCGATTTTGTTTACAGTTAAATATTATAGAGGCATATGTACTGTATTTGTTTGTGTGTGTGAAAGTGCATTTTTATTTTTAGTGTTTACCTCGTTCTATCTGTATGGGTACTTTGTGCTTTGTGGGCCGTAGCAGCTGATAGATAAGGCTAAGCACATGGAGGGATGGAGCAGTCTCAATGAGCTCCAGGAAATAGCGTCATAAAAATAATACTATGTGCATGGGGGATAGGCTAGAGAAAGGGACAAAATGCCGTAAGCGCCAATGTGGCTGTAGCCAAATCCTATTTATTTATGTGACTCGGCGTTCACACACGATAGTATGGAATACGATTTAAAGTGGGGAATGATCAAAGTGAATGGGCTCAGAAATATTCATAGGCTTCAGTCAAAGAGATGCAAGTTGGAGAGTGGACGAAGATACAAATGCTTACAAATACAATCGTCATTGCTCTCACACGATCGGAAGCAAAGCACCTACTCCGTTCAAGCAGTAGACTTTCCGCTAAAGAATACTAAAAATATCAGAAGCTACTACACAGCCGTACAGTACAGTGCAGTGGCGTCGCTAGTTGATGGCTTTCGACTTATTTTGCTTAGTTGTTTCTTGGAAAATATTTGCATGTCAAAGCCAAAATGATTTTTTTCAAAATTATTTTTCTTCGCTGCGCTGCTGCACTGTTAGTGATGGTGGCACATGGGATTTGAGTTAATTTTATTGAGAGATTAATTGCTTTAGTAGAATCCCTGATATAAACAGTTAGCCGATGACTAATGCAACCGTGAGTTCTCTGAATAATTCCTATGATAAAGGGATAAAGCTTTTACTTTACAGAAAATGTAACGGAATGATTTTACTTGAGTTAGGGATTTTGAAACGGATCAGTATGTGAAAATAGAACCTGTCAGCTTGAAATCTGAAAGGTGAGACTGTTGACGTTATTAACTGTTGACAGTACTGACGTAAACTTTGAGAGAGGCGTATGTACATATATTTATTCTTTTAACGTCAATTTCACTTAAAATAAAGTCATCAGGCGGTTAAATGATTAAAACTTTGGACTAAAATTACATTTGACACAAAATAGTCATAAATGAAATGTTTCGTAACGGCGTTGAGGGAATTTCAATAGTACCAGGCTAGAGGCAAAGAAAGTAAAGACATTTGAACTGAAAATTTGCATTCAATATTATTATTAAACTACAAACTATTAGCGAACTTACAAACAAAGAGCATTCTGACGACTAATGAATTAATGAATAACAACTGATCTATGATTCAAAACGAATAACTTTATACTTTTCTACAACCTTTTAAAAATCCACGTCTACAAAAAAGGTGTACTTTACCATAAAGACTTTTTGAAACGTTCATTTTTTTAAAACCAACTTAGTCAAAAGTGTGCATTTCTGCATTTATAAACAGGTCAAAAGCGTCCATTTTAAAAAAAACCTTTTCTGTAAAAACCTGTACTAAATATTAGTAGATGCTTTAAATCTTCCATTCTTGAAGAAAGCGCTTTCAAAAGAACGCGAATCAATCGAATCAAGTAAAACTACTTCTTCAAAACAACGGTCAGTTTGTAATAACAAAATTCAAAATAATTTGTAACCAACACCCCGGAGCCCAATACAGAGTTGAACCAAAACCACGCCCTTGATCTACTGAATAAAAAATAATAACCCATTTTTTCCATACCCCCTCCCTTTGTGAAGAGTAGGCATAGAGATAGAGATGTAGAGATCGTAAAATAGCTTGAAAAGTATGATATTACTTCGGACACGAGATCAAGACAGACAGCTACACAATGTTTCCATTGGCCATTGCAAGGGGAGAAGAATAAGAGTTGTACAATATTAACTCAACACACGGCAAGTTCAACCATTCTCTTTTTATTCCAAAATTCCAACATATGTTAAGATAGATACAAATAATTGGGATCATTCAACATGCTTCCGCTCTCAGGATCCTTTCAGTAATTGCCTCCTAGAAAAAAAAACTTGCTGAAAATGCAAATGGATTTAAAGTTTTCTGTCTTTCGATGCGTGTAAATATTATTCTGTTTATTTACTTTTTGATAGCTAAATCCCAAACTTTGAAATTTGTGAAATTGTGCACACATAGCATATTTTTAATTTTTTTCGTATCTTTCATGTAAGACGTAATATTTGCAATGTCCATTTTGAATCGAGCATATAGACACTGATATAGATTCGATTATCCTACGTGCTTCCCTCCCATCGAAATTTATTCTCCATTTACAATTCTTCCTAGTCCAGTGGACCGTAGCTGTTGTCGGTGTTGTTCAGTAGCTTCAAACAAAAAAATAATAAAGGGAAGGGCAGACTATGATAAATCAATTTAAAATACCGTTACAGAGCAAATGTGTGGAAGATGGAGTATAAGAAAACTTATAGACAAATGCGAAATGCACCGTAAATCTCAGATTAGTTTCCTTTGAAGCGATGCTTGGACCTACTACCAATATTTATATACAAAAAAAGTTACGAGTTTTAAACTCTATTACGTCAAACTCTACTATACTTTATAGGGACTTAAATTTAACAACCTCTGGACCAAAAATGAATAATTTTTATGAAATTTTTATGAAATCATTGCACCTCGGTGACTAGCGGTAAACTTACGGTATTTCATAGCAAGAAATATTCTCTGCAGTAGCACCCACAATAGGCAATAACAACAACAGCAACACGATGTGATCCGAGCGGATTATAATTCATTGCACAATAACTTTTTGTGATCATGATTTATTTGTTTATGTTCTATTTCCCCTTCACTTCCACGGCTTTCTTTTTCCAAGCAAATAGTCGACACTTCACTGCACCGCTGTGAATTCCCTGCAATGCAAAAAAAAAACGGAAGAGAGAGACGCAGACGCGAGGGAAGGCATGGGTTTTGCACACCTTTTACTCAAACAATGCTTTTCCATCATTCCCTTTCATTATCACACGTGTTATTCATAGAAATCAACAGTTTATCCCATGAAAAGTGTTACAAAACCCACCGTGTCATTATGTTAAATTACATTCTTGTTTTCTCTATGTAATTTACTGTACAGCATCATTTATGTCCAATGTTTTTCAATCTAATATAATGGCTGCATAAATAGCTGTGTCTGTAGTTGAACCTAGACTTGTAAGATAAAACAAGAAATGCTTTTGACAATGAACAAAGGACAGAAGCGTATCCAGCCGTGAGGTACAAAAGGGCCAGATTTTCTTTTTTCCCACTTTAAAAAACTCGCTCATTTTAAAGGAGCGATTTTAAAATGTAAGAGGCATTCAAATGTACAATTTTAAAAATATGTTATAATTTTAAAATCAAGATTACTAATTGACAGTTTGTAGAAACTGTCCTATTGGCATGTTTTTGGAAATATGCAAAATGTTCTACTTTTAAGTAAAATATTTTTTTTTACCTAGTTTTTTAAATGCTAAATGATGCAAAATGTTTAATTTACTTGCTTCTGAAACAGCAAAATGTTCTATTGACATGATGACGAGAATGTAATCATGTGAATTGAATTTTTAATGTGGTCGGGAATAAAAGGATTAAAAAGTTCATTTCTTATAAAATGTAGAAAGTGGTAAGTTCTGAAACGTAAAAATAAAAAACTCGCTAAATGTGTTCCAATCTTACCCAATAAAAAAACAAATTCGCTAACCCATAATTTGACTACATACGGCACAAGTCCAAGTCCGAATGCTACTGACACCAGTACAACGGCAGTGACGGTGCTAAGGGAAGTTTGGCTGGAGAAATGAGAAAGAAAAGAAAAGAAAGTTTCCTGTGGATAATTGTGTTATCAGTATTTGTTCTCTTGTTGAATGAATGTGTGGAGTCCGCACCTAAATATTTATAAGTAAACTTGTGAACGGGAAAGACATTTAACGGAGGAAGAAAATCTTATGCCCATAATTTAACAATACATTTGTGGCTTGTGGAAAGAAACTTGAGTCACATTGTATGTGTAATTAAACCTTGGACAAATAAAACATCTAACAAAGTGCAATGCATTGCGTACAGTATCAGAAAGCCAAAAGCAAACGGAGAAAGCGAAAGAAAGTCGAGAAACTTTCCCTTGCTTGTATGTATCGTAAATATACTGCGTTAGGAAGCAATTGGGCGTATTGGCAAGTATTTGCATTTGCACCCATCGTCGGGTGAAGAACTCCCGCCTTATTTGAAGGTCAATTCTTGCTTACAAGCATTGTTCACAAGTTCTAGCAACAAATAAGCAAATGCCTCTGCTCACTATTGCAAACTTCTTTTCGAAAATAGTAACATTGGCATTTACGCTTTTTCGAAAGTAGTAAAAATGGAATTTACACTTTTTAAAAAGTATAGTTAAGCGGGAATTTACACTTTTCTAAAAGTATTTAAGCGGGAATTTACACTTTTTTAAAAGTATTTAAGCGGGAATTTACAATTTTTGAAAAGTAGTTAAGCGGGAATTTACACTTTTTTAAAAATAGTTAAGCAGGAATTTACACTTTTCAAAAAGTAGTTAAGCGGGAATTTACACTTTTTAAAAAGTATTTAAGCGGGAATATACACTTTTCTAAAACTAGTTAAACGGGAAATTCCACTTTTTAAGAAGTGATTAAACGGGAATTCAGTTTTTCAGGCTTACACTTTTCCAAACGTAGTAAAACTGGAATTTAAACGTTTCCAAAAATGCATGTTGAGCTAGTATTAGCACCTTTATACGGCCAGAGGTACAAAATGAATCGTTCGGCCTTCGGCAAAATTAAAAAAATGGACCGAAGGACTTAATTTGCAATACTTCTTCACCGACGCCATGCCCTTATGATTTAAAGAACAAGTAACTTGTGCCCTTGGAATCTTATAAAAACATTTGGAATGCTTCCCTTTGCGTCTTAAGTCACACACTCCATATTTGAAATTATACGAGTACTACAGCACACATATAAGTAGTACAACTAGTTTATAGGTAATTATGTTTTGGGAGGCAAATAGTCACGGGCGGTTGTTTGACTACGTTTGTGTGAATAGGAAAGGGAAAGGGAAGCACAGCATGAGGAGCAGAGCTCGTGAGAATAATCGACTGCATTCCATGCCCTGCACCGCACGTACATACATAATAATAATTATTATTTTAGTTTCATTTCCACCAGAAACTCTTCTCATTTTTCTCTTTTCTTCCTAACCATGACCGAATGACCATGAAAACCCTTTCCTTTCTTTCCTTCTCAAAACAAAGGGAAAGTTTCCTCGGCGATAAGACGATGGGCTTCTACATCCCCACATAAACAGAGAGATAAAATATTATTGTTTTTTCGTCCCGTGACTCGCCTAGTCCTTCTCTTTTCATCCAACCACAAGCACCACGACCCAAGTCGTATAATTTTAGAGTGCAGTCTGCCGTTGCATCCCAATATGCCAGATATAATTAATATATCTGTCGGATCTCACGTTTTTATGTCATGGATTAGGTCGCAAGCTGACTTTTATCCTGTTCTTACTTAAACTGAAGGACATTTGTCCAATATTTTTTGGTCAGGTCAAATTTTCCTACTTGCAAGATTTTGGAAGTCACAAAGACGTCTATTGCAATGTTTATGTAAAATTGAAATTCACTTTTGCATGTCTTTAAAACTTTGAACGATGCAAAATGTGTTTTTAACATATTTTTGAAAGGTAAAAAGTGTTCTATTTAAATGTTTATAAGAACGTGATATGTACTATATACCGATTTTTAAAATGTGCACAATTTCATTTAAAAAATGTGAAAATGTTCTATTTACACGTTCTGAAGATTTGAAGTCAAGGCAAAAGGTATTTGTATAAGTATAGGTACAGCTGCTCAGTGTAACCCATAAATCATTTTTGTGTTGTACAGTTCAGATTTTGTTGAAACTAATAAGCTAGATATATTCTGTATATCTTTATACTGTGCCCCTGAGTCACACTACAAATGAATTCTGGATAAAGAGCGGTCTCCGTTTTACATCCCACTCACAATCAGACGTCCTACGTATTCGAATACACATTTCTTAGCTTCAGTTGTGCGTGGGCCTTCTTGGCATATCCTGAATAGAGCCTTCACTCCCCAGGGAATTAAATTGGGTGAAGAATAATGCAATATGAAAGTTCGTAGTTACATACTTAATGTACTACAAAGCTTTGAAAAGTTTTATTCCACGTAGTAGCTCTTTCAGCTACAGAAGTATGTACATAGCTCCTGTCGTGTCATAAGAGGAGCGCTACACTCACTACGGTTTGCTTTCACCTGAGCACATTGTTCTGAACTAAAAAGAAGAGTGGGAGCTCCTACACTCTACAAAAATGACACAAACATTCGCGGTTTAAGGGTCTACTCTTGTTCTGGAAAACGATAAGGAAACCATAAATTAAAAACCAGGGCCTTAATTACGCTTGGGGAATTTATTACGGTGTGTATGATGAGTTTCTAATGTTGTCCGTTGGTACTCAGTACACCGTAAACCAAAAAACCATTGAAAAGTGCATTGAAAAGAATCTAAGAAAACGTTGGAAAGGCTTCAAATGTGTGCTCGATTTCAGTCTCGGATGCATTTTCATTGCCAAGAAGACGCATTTTATATGGTATTTTGGTAGAGTGTGATGCCTCTTTTACGAAGGTGTCCTACGGCTTATTGCTATCTGGTGGGTAATTAAGCAATCAAAGGACACATCAGTCTTAAAAAGGAGAGAAAGATTTGATGTGATCTCTTTCATCTCAGCTTTCATGTCAACTTCCTTGGGACGAGAGAAACCTTTCCATATGATTAAAGTTAAAGGGCTGTCTCACAATCCGTCTTCGTCGTTGTTTACAATTTTCCTGTTTTTAAGACGTCTTTCCCAGATTTGAGATGAAATGAGATACTTCGTACTACTACCTACAATATATACACATAATATGTATGTACTGAAAATATCTTACGAGCTGCCGAATGGGATGTTTCCCAAAGTAGAATCCAAGCTATTTTAAAAACCATCATTACTTGGAATTCTCTGTTTCTAAATAAGCACTTTTCTTCCGATTTCAATATCTATGTATTTGCAAACTTGTCTAAAATGTCATCTAATAGCTGATTTACATGCTTTAAACGTACAAGTATTTGAGACCCGGTATCAAACAAACAGAGGATTTACGGTATATGGTACAGTTGTTGCTGCTCACCGACCTGGAAAAACTGAGTGAGCAAATACGACAATGACGACTAGACATTGTAAAGATGAGATGGGAATGGCATGTTTAAAGAGAATGACGGAGAACACATATTTTCCCTGCCTTTGGCATTCGAATTCAAATTCAACGACCAAAACGGAAACGTGACAGTTCGCGGATTTCAATAAGAGGAGGAAGAATAACAAGTATGAAGACTGTGGCTTAAGAAGCGAAATGATGCAAACTGCAAGTCTTTCAATTAAAAGTAACGTAAACCCAGTACAGCTTATAGCTTAAACTTGCAGGATTTTTGCGTTTTATTTATGTATAGGTAAGTCCAAATTTTGCTCTGTACGTTTCCATTCAAGGTCGCTGTAATTTCAGATCTTTCTACTTCGGACATGCATTACAGACAGACAGAACCACTAGATTTCTAGATTTCCTTTAGTTTGCTTCTCAAGTGAAGATTGTTTCTAAACGAGTTTCCCTGTTGGACTTGAGCTGATCTGTGAATCATAGCCTGTCAGCTGGAAAGGAATAAAATGTGCGTCCCAAAGAAGGTCGCTAAACTCAAGAAAAGTAAACTTACTGTTTTGGTTGGTGAGCTATATGCCCATCTGACCCCAGCGTCTAAGCTTTTATAACTTCGCGTAGGTATATATATATATATATATATAGCTTGTAAAATCTGCTTCCTATTCCAGCATGCTGAATGACTCTGGAAAATCGAGAAACCTGCCATTTGTTGGGCTAACAAAAAGCTGAACGGAAGCCTCCACGACCACCTTTCCACTCAAGTTTACTTCACTTCACCTGCCCACGCAAAAGTTGAGACATGTTTTTGGCACCGAGTCCACTGCCTTGAAGGAAACGTCCATAAACTATGTGCATACTTGTACAAAGCTACTATGGCTCTCTTTCTATTTAGAAGCAGTAGAAACTGTTAGAACCGGAACTCGAAGCTCTCAAAAAAGTTTCAACGTAATTTATATCTGCCCCTTGTATTCTTCAAAACCTCACACGCTCTCTTACCTTCGTCGATAATTCCTTTCTCCCATCCTACCTTCCATATTATGATTTTGATTTCACGTTCCGATGCGGCCTCATCCTCCTCGTCCCATGTTCTTGTCGGCTAAATTTGAAATTCTCTCATACATGCAGAATGTGGAAAACAACCAAGAAAAAAATGGACTAAATTTGAAATCAGTCTACGGCATCGTTTGAAACCGTAAATCTCCGAATAGAATGTACCGGACATACAAAGATATAGCAAAAGCAAATATGGTTACGTTGAAATTTCGTTTTACAAATACTACGCTGAATATTTAATTTCTGTAAAACGTCTAACTATACCAAAGAATACTGTCCAAAAGCTCAATTCTACAATTATTATTATGATTTTTTAAAACGATTATAGTTTTCCATACAATTTTTCTCAAATAATTACTTTGAAACTGGTGTGTAAATATATAGATTTTTAGGCACCTACCTAATGTTTAAAATTTAAATTTAAGATTAGAGTTGAAACTGAGAAAGTTCCTTTAAAGAAATTGTTGTCAAAATTGCCCACTTTGTGAATTTGCGGTTTGCAAAATGACAATAGGAAGAAGCTAATGGGAGATTTACGGAATTCTGTAAGAACCTTATCGTTTATATCGTTGTGGGCAAACTGGAGTCGAGCTACGGACGGAGTGGTGATGAGCATATTTACTTTGCATTCACGTTGAAACTCCAAGCCTGAAATAATTTGCATTCTGCATCCACTGTCCTCTTTATTGCTTGGCAATATACTTGAATGCCTCTGCATTCAATAATCAACCATCTCAACTCTTGCCAAGACACACACACACATATTCACACGGTCTACAGCCAAAGTCAACGTGGGAGCGTGTGGTGGGTAAATAAGCATCCCCGTCAAGCTTTCACCTCTACAATTATGTATATTTTTACTTTTACCTTCCCATGACCTTTGTATTATGATGAGCTCGGAAGGCAGTCCTAGAGATCGTCGGAGTCACGAGTTGCCCATCAATTTACACAAACAATGACATGATTTTAATTTGTTTTATTGATTCACTTCCTACGCCATGGCGTACCTGCTGGGCAAAGGGGGAGAGCAAGAAGAAAAAAAACAAAGAAAATGAAAGCTTTCCCACACCAGCAAGTCATTGACAGCTACTTTCACCTCCTTTTCCTCCAGGCTCAACTCTACACTTGAAGCGGAAGCAGCTAGACAGCTGAACTTCCAGTACCGTCAAATCATTTTGTAGCATTTTAACCTTCTTGAGCATTCAGGGACGCATCTAGATCGTATTTTTGTATAGATCAGAGCATTGTTTTAATTTGAATTCAATATATTTTCTTATTAAGTCCGGAATTTTTTAAATTCAAAAGCAATTATTACAAAATGTGCTTGTTTTAATTGAAATAATAAATACTAATTGTTTGTTAAAGTTTTTGTACGGGTTTTGAAGATTGCAAAGCTCAGTTTTCAAAAGCACTTCTTTCGGAATTTCTGGGCTATTGGCCTTGAAAGTGCTTATTGCGTCATAGATGCAATTTAGTAGACATGTAATTTGGACCATTTTAAAGAAAACGGACATTGAAAATGTTTGATGCACAACTCCAAGCTATTTCTGGGCGCACTGGAGGAACTTGGAGGTGTATAATATTTGCATTAAATAAGTGGTTGGGTTTGCCCTTCGGTAAAGTCAATATTATTGGGTGCATGCTGCTGCATCTATTAAGCTAGATTACAACTGCAATTACTATCAAAATGGTAGAATTCTTGGAAATAAATGAGGGTTTGGTATACAGACAAAATATAGACAAAGTACGTATATCTCCCACTATATAGCTCCTTTTATAAACGTTCTAGTAAATGTTAATAAAGGATAATTTCGCAGCTGATGAGTTTATTTTCTGCAGAACACTAGGCCAACGTGTGGCTTCCTTTCCAATTCCATTGTAGTTTTTACCCTCAAGTACACCAAACTTTTGAACCTCTTTTCATAATCACTATGCCTCATTTCTTAATAAAACTTGACGCAATAGCACATTTTTCTATCACTATTTTTTTGCCTCTACTGTTTCTAAAAGATGTAAGGTGTAGCTGAAGATGTGCGTTTTTTCACGGTCGGAGAAGCGGATGATCGGTGATGGGGCCAGCAGGGCTTTGGCCTTTGTGAGTGTGAAGAAATGTAGGCTTACATAAAAAAAGCTCAAATTTCAATTTCAAAACTGAAGCGTCCACGACGCGACGTTAACAAATAAGAATACTAATAGAAATTTGAATTGGAATTCTCTCAAAAATTTCCATTTTCGTTCAACAACACGGCCTCCTTGAGCTCAAGTCGTTCATAAAACATGGAGGAGGCAGATGTGGTGTACTAAAAATGAAAGGGGCTTCGAAAAAATTGCGTTGACATTCTTGTTTTATTTTGTTTTTCTATTTGTTAACATTAGCACTGCTTTTAATTTAAAGCATAATTTATGAACGTTCCTTGACATGGAAGTTCACTTGCTGCTTACTGTGACATGAGTTCAACCCTCCCAGTTATCAGCTGTTCATCCAAAGCTTCCATTTAGTCAACCAACTTTCCCCAAGTTTTTAGTTCCACACAGTTAAATTCAGTCCCGCACTTCCTACAATTTGATTCTTAAACATTGTCAAGTATGTTTTTTTTTCACTTACTAGGCAATCCAAAGGAAAGAAGTAGATTCCTAATTTTAAATTCGGCTTCACCACAGCGCACAGTAGTAGATCTATTTAAAATTGTTTTTCGTACACAAAAACGAAAATTAAAATGAATTTTACAGAAAATAACATTTCCAACAACCAATAATTGTCATTGTCACTTAGTCATTTAAAAATATTTGTATTTTTGCGTTTAAATTAAAAATGGCCTATTACTATTTGGCCGTGAAAAAACTGTGTCGCTATAGTCTGATTACCAACTTGATTATTTAATGGGCTGGTGAAATTTATTTTCCTTATCAAAATAATTCGTTGGTAGGTAGTTCATTAATTAAAGAAAATTATCTGTGGTATGGTACGTCATTTCATTCAATGATAGTACGCCTTCTTCCAATTGGAATAGTTTCCTGTAAATCCAATTTACTTTTTATTACTTATGTAGGTATATAAAAAGAAAATATAGAATGGGAAGCTATATAGCTGCTACAAATGAAGGATGATGAAGCGTACTTGTAGTTAGAAACCATTTTTCAAAAATTTTGAGTAAGAACAAAATTAAAGTTCAGCTCATTTCTCATCATGTAAGACTATCCTTTTTCAATATTCCTCTTCATCGAAATATGGACGTCTAAGAGGGTCATGAAGTAATGTTAAATTATAGAATACAATGTGTTCCGTATCCCCTTACATCATTCCGACAGCATAGAGAAAAGATCCTGTTGGATGGTATTACAGGCGTATTTTGCATTAGCAGAGATGTAGTCACTACATCCTACAGCAGAAGGTATATATACACGCATTGTATTACATTATTACATTGTATTGTTTATTATAACTAGTTTTCGTCTTACTAGTCTGCTAAGGTAAAAATAGCTAGCTAAAGCATGTGAAGGAAGAATTGTTTTTTTTTGTTGAATTTCCAGCATATTGACTTGATGGAGTAAGCCTATAATAAATATGGACAGTTTTTTATTCGATTTGGTTGAGTGCTCCAGTTTTCCTTGTTGCACTTTCCCCTTTCCCCGCTCCAAGTGTAGGTAGGTACCTACGCACATTTATATACTCCCGAAGTATAAAGTTGTAAAATGTGACCAGAGAAAACTTAATCGAGAGCTTACACGTTGCAGGACAGAAGAGTGAGGCCGCCATGCATATGCAGGCATATTGGTATATTTGTATTCCAGGGGAAAGCGAAGGAGAAAGTTATGGGAAGGAAACAGCAAGAGAAAAAAGAATTTGACATGTAGTACTGAAAGCAAATAAGAGTGAAGATGCATCCAATGTCACTCTCACAACATCCGTGTCCTTCAAGTCACGACACAGTATATAAATAAATAAAAAGAATGGACCGACTTGAGAAAAGTGGTAAATGTGCACTTTCGCTTTAGCACCACAACTTTGACTCAATTTCAGTGCAAGACGTGTTTTCAATGAAGAAAGTTGGAGAACGTTTCCTTGTCGCTCATATTTGCATTTAAAATTTCTACAGACGTACGTCATTTACAATATTACCATATTGAGCAGTTTATCGACGATCAGGAGGGAAAGGCGATGAACTCACGTTTTCGGTGGTAGTGCTGTCCTCAGTAGTCCGCTGGAAATATCGTTAAATGAAGGGCGCAAAACAACTTATGCCGACTAAACGGTGAATTTGTATGTAGGCATTGTATGCAAACGGTTTTAAGAGCAAACTACAGTTAAGCTTCTAGTAAAAGGCGGGAAGTCTTAATTAAACAGAAAAACCCTAACCCCAGCCGGGGTAGGACTTATTTATTATTTTGAAGTACTACAGGGAAATTGAAGTAAGTTTGATCTACTTTAGAAGTTGTGTTGGTTTCACCCCTTTTTAAAATGTGTAAATACAACATTATACAGCTTTTAAGAAAGCCTTTAAATCAACATAAAGATTTAATAAAGCTTGCTAAAAGATCATGTGGAACATTTTCAAATATGTTATAAAAACACGTTTTAATTCATTTCAGAAACAATGTTTAATGATAATTTGCACATTTTCAAAAACATGTGTAAATAATACATATTGCAGCTTCTCAAATTCGAGATTTCGGATATTCTGCAACTTTTTAAAATGCAATGCTTCATAATATGAAACGTTGTTTTGAAAATATGTATCTTCAATTATGCATGTATTTAGGACACTGTAGCTAACATATTAATATTAAACAACTGATGACTTAACTTACACAAATTAGTTACTATACATAGAAACAGCATTTTGCTTCTTATGTCACGTTTCGTCGTGGTCGTTGCCATTTATGCTTCGTCTCCATAATCCATTCAATAATATGCCTACGATGAGATGAACATGAGAAATCGAATCAATTTATAAGATGTACTTTTTCTGATACTTAGTCTCTCCCTCCCTTCTCCTTTCTTTTTTTCTCTCTCTCTTTCTCCATTCTTGTCTACAATATAGTTGAAGTTCATTTTTCCCCCAACGATGCTTTCAAAATCCCATTTTACTTGTTTGATATGATCTGCTTTCACTCTGCCATGGAAAGCAAAGGACGAAGGACCACATTGAGATTAAATTACCATTTCCATTTCATTTCATGTTCATGGGTAGCAGCTCATTCGAGGGACGTTAAAACGCTAAAAACATGCTAATGATGACGCTCTACATCTCCCAGACATTCCCGTTCATGTTCATGGACATGTAAAGTAGTGTATACGCCAGAGAATCTAATCAAAAACTCATACACAACACATTACCAAGAAATATAATGACGAGCAGTGCCCACTACACTCTTTCATTCTTTTTTATACCACTTTACGCAAAGTTAGAAGCTACGTACTTTCTCCTTCAAAGACTTCTCAAGCACATATGCTACTATGTGTATCTTATTAGCTAATAGAAAGCATTATAGAAAATCGAATGAAAACCGTGAGCTAAGATGCAATGTGAGGTTACAACACAATCGGATCCAGCCAAAAAGCCTGTGCTTTCACCGTGTGAGAACTCCTAGCACTTTTAAAGTGAAAGTGGTAACACAATAATATGTTATCTAATTATTTTAAAAGGTTTAATTTTAAACAAGGTGTTTTGAAAAATATTAGCAATAAGATCTTTTTAATCGTGAAGGTTATTATATCTACACAGTTTTTAAAATATGAAGCACTAAAAGCCTAAATAATAGTTTGCTTTATATGGCAAAGTGTCTCGTGGAAGTATGAAGAATTCAGCAAATTCTATTATAAGAAGTTGGTATATACAAGCCCAGGGCAAATGCCATGTTTTGTCTCTTAACTCATCATGTTTAAAAAATATTACAACAAAATTGAAGAAATCCTTCCTGATTGAGAAAGTATTACAATTCCTGATACTGAGAAACCTGCTCCTTTCACTCTGTATCACTTCTTTAGAATATTTAGGCAATACGGATATGCATTAATATTCTACTGCGTAGCTTGATATGGAAGGTCCTCTAAACAAGCGAAAAAAATGTCTTTTGAAAAAATATCGAATTAATACGAAACAACGTCAATAATAATTGTATAGACATATGGGTGCTGTAATAATAGCGATAAAAAATCCGGTTGGTTTTCAATTTCCTCTCGCATAAGTCTCATTGATTTTTAGTGAGGCAATTGTACAAGGAAAAGGAATGAAAAGAAAGGAGCGAGCGAAAACATGTGCTTTAAGAAGTACCAAAAATCTCCGATTAGTTAGTTACGGCGGCTAAAATTGTTTGCGTCTGTCTGCGTGTCTGATAATGCAGTATAGGAAAGGTATTATAAGGTGAATTACCTGCTTTGTAAGAAAATGAATTATAGTTTTGAGATTTAAGATCTAGAAATAATTGATTCAAAATGAACTTACTGTCAAAATGGTGTCTATGACAATAAAGTATATTTTGATGAAGGGCTTTGACGAAATCAATATTTTTGTGAAAAACATTTTCTGGGGAATTGACGGATTGTTTTGAATTTATTGATTAAAATTTTCTTGTTAGAAAGTGTTTTTGTACAGAATGGCATGTTAGAAAAAGAATTTTGACAACAATTGGAATGTTAAAAAATTGTTTTACAAGATGGCGTCTTTTTTGCCAGTTTTTTAAAAACTGACGTTTCAAAAATCGTATTTTGAAGACATTGGTGGTTTACAAAAACTTTTGTCAAAAATGCTTTTTTGAAACAGAAAAACGCTTTTATAGCAATCAAAAATAACTAACAACGTTTTTTAGGGTAGCAAATTTAAGAAAATGTATTTTAATGAAAATTACCGTTTTACAAAAATGACAGTTTAGAAATTTGACTGAAAGAAGTGTGTAGATACAGAAGTTTCAGAAAAAGCGTTCGTTACAATCGTTGTTTGTAATTTTTTTAGGCCTCTTTTAAAAGGTGTACAGCTTTGAATAACTCACTTCAAAATCAAATTCAATAATTATTTCAAATTGAATTGATTGAAATTTTTCAACTCGATGAAAATAATGGAAGGCGCGCGGTAAGCACCTAAGTAGTTATCTACACGGAAGGCTAAGAAATGCTTCCATTTCATCGGTTGTGATTGATTTGAATCCTTTCAGCACAACTTACTCCTGTGTACAGACTGCCAACCCAACTGCCTCTTAACATCCAGCAAGTATCGTCTGGGTACACACTTTAGTCTGGAAGTACATATATGAAAGGATGTTACATTGATAGCTGGATTCATGTAGGTTATGGCGTGGTCTGGGTTTCTGTCAATGCAATGGCTATCTGATGGAAGCAAAGCTATAAAAGCTTGATAAATTCCTGTCTGAGATTAGTCTTGTAACACTCACAAGTCAAGTGAGGCTGGAAGTGAAAGTGGAGAAAGTATTTATTTAGCTCTGACTCTAACTATTTTGTCCTGCTTGTTGATTTACGGGAAATACCGTCGCGTCTTTCTTGTTCATGTTTAACGCTTTTTCTCCTTATTGACTGACTTTTAAGTGCGAGGTGACTTACATCCTCTACCCGCGACAAACTCTGCCCTGTACGATATCAGTAGCGTATCCGCCCGCAGCCACTGTAACCCATCTCATTTACATTGAAAAATGAGTCTCTTTTCAGTATGCAAAACTTGTCAGAAAAATCCACTTTTAAAAACGGCAGATTTCAAAAATTGCTTTCAAAATTTTTTAAAATTGCAAACTTGTTCAATTTGTTTAAATCTAAACTTTTAAACCCATTTTCCAAAGTTAACTTTTTATTAACACTACTATACCCTTCTAAAGTGGTTTTGAAATACATTATGGTCTTGCCAAATTCGCTTAATTTATATGAATAGTTTCAAAAGTAGGTCCCTGTACAGTAATGTTTTGTAGATACGCCGCTGAACTACAAGTACATAGTACTATGAGTATTGCTACAAGCCGCAAATTACATAAAAACAGGTCTAGAGAGTTCCACATACTGAAATCCACTAAAAATCGGCCTTCCCTGTTACGCTGGAGGCCTACTACATATTTGACAAACAGTCACGTCACGTTCTATGAGTATCAATGCAACCACCAGTCCATGGCACATCGGTAATGGTAGGGCAAGCATCACCCGTCTGTAGCACTAGCAGAGCAGACTAGACAGGCAGAAAGGCCACAGATAAGTCAATATAGTGGAGCATAAAAAGACTCATGCCTTTCCATTAGGAAGGATAATGTGTGTGGAAGCTTTGCGTTTTACAAGATTGCACCTTGCACTGCCCTAGGACGTTGGAGCGGCAGTTGGCTGGGTTTGTATTTTATAAATCAGAGTCACTTCAATCCGATATGCGCTTCATCCATGTCTTTAGCCTCCGTCACTCGCACGAATAGTCAACAAACACTTCCTGGACTGTGAAGCAAAGTGAAACATATCCTCTCAAGCAATAAGCTAGGTCCGTTGAACTGTTTGCTTCACTTATGAAAATAAATACAGCATAATATATTGTAGACAGTAAAAACAGTAAAGTACTTTCCATTTTCAATAATATCCACTAGGTACTTACAATCAATGCAGTGTGTTAGTATTGAGTAAAATGAAAATAATGAATGCATTTGCAAAAGAAGCATGAATATACCTTACTTTGCTTCTAACACGGAATAGAAAAAGAAGCTGAAGCTGTTGGAGAAAGCACATTGAAAACTGCCATCACCTTTCCCTTCCTTTCTCCTTGACTCATCTGCTCTACACTTTCTGCACTTCTCGCCCTGCTCTGATTTGATGAAGTCAAAAAAACCTGTGCAGACTGAAGAGATGCCAAAAACGTGGAAATTTCTCATTTAATTTCTGCTGCCGTCATCAGCCACAAGCATAGCAAATACCCCCAAACTTAACCTTTACCACAACGACGTTGAATTATTAGCTTTCTTCAGAGATTCCTATCAGCATTCGCACTTCCGCAGGCTTTAATTTTCCCTTTGAATCCCATCCCCCTGACTTTTAATCTGGATTCAGGTTATTATATCATCTGTAATTTGAAGTGGTAAAATTACCCTTGCGCTAATCTGAATGCATAATTAGGTATTGATGCTGCTTGGTCGTTGGAAAAACGCGGATGGCAATAAATTTTTCGTCACTTTCTATCAATTGCTTTTCTTAAACTTGTATTTTCATGATAATACATTGTAAAAGCATCGTCCGTTTCTGCGAACAATTTCGCTTTTAAATCTTTGACTAACTTTTTTTTCGACAGTGTCTGACTCCGCAAAATAATTTTTTGAAATTCTATATTGCATTCATTTAACGCTTGTGTTTTCCCTCAACTAAATTAATTTTAAAATTCGTATGTTATTCCTGATATTTTATCAACTTTGTATGCATTTACTTTGTGTGGATCTGATGGGTGTGCGTGGGAGGTGAAGATTGAGTCTTTGTTCTAAAATAGAATGCGATAAAGAAATTGAAAACACTCTCTGCACGTGTTAGATGAAGTTCCAAACAATATTAATTATGTTTTCGATTTTGAGCTCAAATCTTGAGTGTATTTTTGCTGTTAATTCTACACACATGTGTACATACATCTTTTCATGATGAGTTTGTTTTTCTTTGACTGTGTAAGCCGAATTGATTTTAAGAATTGGCTTGATGCTATCATTTTCTCCAGTACAATTATAAGATTCGGGTTGTGGATAGGGAGCTTCCTTACTCTACTGTAGTACGAATCCGCTCAGGAACCCTTCAGTTATTACTTAAGTTCTATAAAATATAATATAGCGACAAATTAAGTGTCAACTTTCTATTTTCTGAGAGCCTGAAAATAATAAATTACTGTGTTTAACACGGCCTACAAAGTAAGTTTCAATTAATGACTCGAAGAGAGGACCTCCATGTAACGTTTTGTCTTTTTAAACAGAGTGTAAATATCATGTTTTGACGTTTATCGAAGCGTTGTACACTGTTATTGTAGCTTTAGGAGACTCAAGTCTTACGATAAAATATTAGGACTTAAAATTGGCGAAAGTCCTTAGTCTTTACGGCAGTTCTTAATCCCATGTGAAAGGGCTGTAAAACTATACACGTATATCGTCGGTGGAGAAGCACTGCTCTCCGTTCGCTTAATGTTATTTCATATCACTTTCACTCTTCTGTAATAGTGTAAATAGCAATTTAACTATTTTTGAAAAGGGTAAAGTAGCATTTTTACACATTTTTAAAAAATTGTGAAATTGATGCTTACACTTTTCTAAACACAACTCGGTAAATAGTAGATTGTTGGGACTTTTATCGAAATGGCATTAAGGGGACGTTGGACTTGCGTCACAATGCTTCTTCGATTAACAATCGTATACATGTAGGTATGCACATAATTATATGGGAAAGACTACTATCTCTCCTTCTACTAGGTACATATAAATCCTTAAAAGTAAAAAACTTTCTTTTGTTCCCTACATTCTGATTCTGATCCTAAAATTTATTATGCATATTAAATTTCATTGAAGTGTGTAGTTTTACTCTACACATGTGTTGTATATATATGTACATTAAGAACTGAGGAAAATACTTGAGTCACGTACTACTGGTAGCATGTCTATGAACAACTCCAGTACTTTCATCAGTCAACGGAATCAAGGAACGTACAAAGTGAATTTTCCCTCACACCCCTGCTCGGTAAATAAAAAACTTTGACTGAGACTTTTGAAGCAATTCTTTCTCTTCTTCTTTTTTTGTTGTTGAGTGAAATGACAAGAATCTCTCCCATCCCCAGAGTCCACATATACTCTATAGAACAAAACAAATTTGAGAAAATGTTGCTTGATTTTAAGAACCGTGGAAAATGGGAATGGATGAGAGGAATCTTTCATGCTAAATTTATGTTAATTTATGGAAAATCAGAATGAATGGAATCAACTATTTTTCCTTTGATTATTTCAATAACTGTATTTGCGTACATCTATATCGTGAGGGCATAGTACTAACCAAATCATGCGTTCATAATACTCGTAGCTGTATCATACCATAAACTTCCTTTAGAGAAAAGGGAGCCTGGTTCCTTCAGTCGACAAAGTTTTATAATCAATTCCAGTCACAAAGTTTTTCAATGATTACATTTTGCTTTTGTCCAAGATTATGTTTTATCTCAGCAAGACTGAAGGAGTTGCCCTTCAGGACGTGGAATGCATCTTAAATCCTGGTGTGTGCATGCAATTGCATGTTTTCTTTGGGCAAGTGTTCTATTCTACACTCTCTCCCTATTACTGTACACAAATAGCAAAGCAAATCCGACTGATTCAACCTTTGTCATATTTTCTAATTAATCACAAGTTAATCAGGAGACGATCTCCGTCCATATACAAAAGACACGTAATACATTGTGTGATCTCTCAAGATAATTACCGACTGTCATTGGAACACCGAATTTATGTTTTATTTTGTTATTTATTTTCTTGCAGGTGATCAACACGGAAGATCACGAAATGACTACGTCTGAGCTACGTCTCCGTCATTGACCAGCATCTATGCTGTTTTTATTACAAAAAAAAAACATATAAACATTTTGCCATTCTTATGGTGTTAACAAACACTCTGTAGTTATATGTAATCATTAATTCCATGTTTACTGCAAACAAATACTGCACAATTGTATTTAATGTGAAATATATTTATTTTGAAAATGCGACAAAATGCGTGACAAAATTACACCTGTGCGTTGGTAGGTTCTATTGATTTTACTTAATAACTTGTTAAAAACTAAGGAATTGCTTATTGCTAGTTAACGACCCCGCCCCTCTCCAAACGGTCCCTCAATTAATGTATTACAAACTTTAAAATGCCCTTTTATATACATACAAAAATATCCCCAACAATATTTAATTACATAATCAACTCTACTAATACAAATACGTACTTGTTCATGCTTCCTGTAATTAACTATGCATTCATCTAAATATTCTAATTCCATGTTTTTTCTGTAATAAAACTATGCAATCCCTCTATTTTATTAGTTAGTTAGTTAGTTAGTTAGTTAGTTAGCAAAATACTCTCCCCTGAGGCCTAACGCCTATGGGAGGATTGCATTATTTATTTCTGATAAT